>WSFP011538379.1:0-11749 GCA_009831015.1 Picea engelmannii
GGTATATAGATCTTGAAGGCCTTGGAGACCTCACAGTATCCCACAAATATTCCCTTCTTTCCTAAGGTTTCCATATTGTTTCTTTTCTCTTTCTGTATATGTATAAATACTGGGTAGCCAAATATTTTGAGATGGCTTACCTCTGGCTTCTTTCTGGTGAACATCTCTTCCGGGGTATTGAACCCAAGTGCACTATGGGACAATTGATTTTTCACATATACGGTTGTCATTGCTGCTTCTGCCCATAAGCACATAGGAAGATCTTGATCGTGGATCATGGTCTTCACGACTTCCATTATCATTCTGTTCTTTCTTTCAGCCACACCGTTTTGTTGAGGATTATAGGGAGTAGTGAGTTCCCTCTTGATCCCAACATCTTTGTAGAAGTTCACGAACTCTTTTGAGGTGTATTCTCCTCCATTATCTGACCTGATTATCTTGATTTTTCTTTTAGAAAGATTCTCTATCAAGGATTTGAATTCCCACTAATGGGACGATGGCATTGGGCCACACACATCTGAATGAATGAGTTCTAGGACTCCTTCTGCTCTGCTGTCTCTCTTCGGAAAAGGGTTCTTGATGTTCTTCCCTTATGTACATCCATTGCATACGACTTCATGGTCAACCTTGAGTTCTGGTAAACCTGTGACTGCTTTGCATATGTATGGTAGCGCCTTGTAGTTAATGTGAGCTAATATTCTATGCCAAAGTTCACATGGGTTTTCAATGGCATGGGTCATGGCAGCTTCTAAGTGACCCTTTATCTTATACAAGCCACCTTCTTCTTTTCCTATGATGATTGTTTTTTTCATGGTTTCTCCTTTAGCACGTTGCCTTCTGCAACCTTCATTATAGCTTCCTCGGGGTTATTACTTGTGACCTGGAATAATGTCAACAAAACAACAAGCAAGAGTAATATCCTTCTGATAATATAAAGCAATAACACGAACAATCATCACAGTAGCTCCTTTAGAGCTATCACTAGTAATTAGTTGAAGCAAAGATTAAAGGTAAGGAATACAATACGAAATGAGGTCAACACTCCCATAGTGTTGTGATAAAAAATTCCTCCATGGCAACCTGGAACTAACACACGAGATTCTTCCTAGAGGAGGTGTTAGTTGTATCAGACAAATGATTACGTTAAGCATTTACCTCTACATGATCACATGCTATCAAGTATGATACTTTACAAAGACTGCTATCTTAACTATAGTCATCAACTTTTCATGTATACCTTTGAATCTTATTAACTTGATTAATCAAACCTGGAGCCTTGTCCTCAGGAATGAGTGCTTGCTTTTCTTCCGAGTCTCCTTCACTCAAGATGACGAGTTCTTTCTTCAACTTGTCTTTTGTACTAAAACAATACGCTATCTTGACAGAAGGTTGGGTTAGAGGATAAGCTCTATGATCTCAACTTTTAATCCATCTAATACCTTGACTCAGAAAAGGTTAGAATGATGGTCATAGCTACAACATGCAACATTGATCAATATAACAAATGGATGCATGTCAGAATAATCACACCTGGGTTGCGTCATTCCTCTGAATGTGTTGGATCTATGGCAAGAGATCCCTTCTCCTGCAAATACTCTTTATAGTTTAACCATTTAAACATATGTGAGTACATACCTCTGATAGCATTTGCAGGTGGTGGCACCATCTGGCAACAACGGTAATCATTACCAAATATTTTAAAAACTTCAAGGGTGATTTCAATTGGTAGTACGGCTGCAACTGCAACTGGTACTACCGCTACAACTGGTTCTGAGACTGCAACTGCAACTGCAACTGCAACTTAGGGTTTTATGAGGAAACCCTAATTTTTCAAATATTGAATTTTGAAATTCTAATCGAGGGGATAGATGCGTTGATATTAGGCGAGTAAGCTGGTGCAGTTAGATTTATGAAAATATAACTTTTACCCCCTCAAACTTGATCTGCAAATTTCTGGACTGGTGCTTCTGGTTTTCTAGTACTTCTGGTACTCTGGTACTTCTGGTACTCTGGTTTTCTGGTTTTCTGGTACTTTGTGAAAACTAGGGTTTCACTTTCTGGGAGATCTAGCCACTGAAAAGTTGCGTTGAAGGTGCCAAAATGATCCTTGAGGGAGGGCACACTTTTCTAGATGGTTTTAGGGATGAAATACCTCACCAACAAAAATCCCTAATTTGCATGTACAACAACAATGCCGTTTTTCACTTTTCTCTTGTGAAAGATGCTCTCTTTAGCTTGGCTCTGATACCATGTTAATGTTTAATCCATTATTATAGTTCTTTTCAATTCAATACATAACAAAAACATAAGATAAGATCACTGAGAAATACACAATCATAAGACACACAACATTTATCCTGGGAAACCCTCTAGGGGAAGAAAACCCAACAAAACTTCCTTATTATAGATAGCCAATACAATGCCAAGAGATAACTCAAACAAGTACATAATGTCCTCTCCCAAAGATGCAGATCTCTCTCTCTCTCTTCTCCAACTGCAACTCCGAAACTCGTTTCTCAATGAATAAGTGAGTGTGTGTCTAAGTGAGGTGCTAGCCTCTTTATTTATACAAATCTAACACATATGGAATTTTCTTTTCACTGGCAGGGCTGACTTCTTCTTCTGGGTCGTTATAACCACCTTTATTATATTCTGGGGCCGATTTGATATATTGTGGGGCCAACTTCTTATTATGCCTATTACAATTACATTTTGACCAATCCGCAAAAGGATATTTGGTCGTTTACAATAGACGACATGATCAATCCACAATGGGGATTGATCCAATGAATAATATATCAAATAATAATAAGAATACACTTTGCAGTTACATTATTTCAACAAATCTACATGTCCATGTTAGATTGTTTTTCTAGGTATAATCAAGTCTTGGTTGTTGAGGAAGACATAGCAAAGATAACTTTCATAACACCTTGGGAGACATATGCATATGATCAGACTCCCTTTGGTTTAAAACATGATGGAGATACATTTCACAGGGATATGGATCATTCTTTTGAGGGATTTATAGGAAAATTCATGGTGGAATACCAAGATGATTTAATAGTACACTAAAAAACAAGGAGTGATCACATTCATCACCTAAGGAAAGCT
The DNA here is from genome assembly GCA_009831015.1 of Picea engelmannii. Taxonomy (NCBI): domain Eukaryota; kingdom Viridiplantae; phylum Streptophyta; class Pinopsida; order Pinales; family Pinaceae; genus Picea; species Picea engelmannii. Next base: position 3,115 of record WSFP011538379.1, read on the forward strand.
TTTGATAGGTGTAGGTTATATGGTGTTTCTTTAAATCCAAAAAAATGTTTATTTGTTGTAATTGAAGGAAAACTATTGGGTCATATTGTGTGCAAGGAAGGAATCTATATTGATCCAGAGAGAGTTAAATATATAAATGAACTCAAGCCCCCATCATCTAAGAAGGGAGTTCATTAATTTTTTGGAAAAATCAACTTTGTATGAATATTTGTCCCTGATTATGCAAGTATTGTGAAGCCAATCAATTCATTGTTGAAAAAGGACAAAAGGTTGGAATGGATCGTGGATACACATGAAGCTTTTAATAATATCAAAAAGGAAATCACTACAACTCTAGTCCTCACTAGCCCATATTTTCAAAGAGACTTCATCATTTATACATTCGCTACAAAAATGGTTGTGGCATTTGTTCTTACTCATAGAAATGCCAAGGGTGAAGAATTCCCAATTCGTTTCATGAGAAAGAAACTTCATGATTATGAATTAAGATATTCAAAATTAGAGAAGAAAGCCATGTCCCTTGTAAAATAAGTGGTGTACTTTCAGACTTATAAATTAAATTCTCATGTCGTTGCGTATGTTCCATCCTCTCCTATGAAGATGCTTTTAAATCAACAATTGAGAGAAGGAAAATGGGCAAACTGGATGGAAAAGATTCAAGAATATGATATTGAAATTAATCCTTTAAAAGTAGTTAAAGGACAAGGTTTATGTAAGCTCATTGCAAATAGTGATTATTTGGATGGAGTAATTTTTATTTCAGTAGGAGAACCCATGGCAGTCTCAGAATGGTATAAAGATATTATATTCTACTTGAGATCTCGTCAATTTCCAGTCACCGTGAATCCTAAAGAGAAAAGAACATTGAAAATGAATTCAAATCAATATGTATTGATTGTTGATATATTGTTCAGGAGGAACTATGATGGAATATTGTTGAGATGTATTGATGAAAGGAAAGCTCAAGAATTGATGAAAGAATTCCATGAAGGTATATGTGGTGGACATTTTTCTCCTATCGCCACGATCCATAAAATAATAAGATATGAGTTTTATTGGCCATCAGTTTTTAAGGACTCGTATGTTACCATAAGGAAGTGTGTATATTGTCAACAATTTTCAGGGAAAATGAAAAAATATGCAATGTCAATACAACCTATATCTATAGAACAACCATTTTCCCAATGGGGACTCGATTTTGTTGGACCAATAAATCCAAAATCAAGAAAATGACACATATATATCCTCACCACTACAGATTATTTTACAAAGTGGTCAGAAGTAGTAGCATTAAAAAGGGTTGATTCTAAAGAGTTGATTAAGTTTCTCAAAGATAATATTTTGTCAAGGTTCGGTGTACCAGAAAAATTCATTACTTACAACGGTTCAATTTTCATTGGTTCAAAATTTACAAAATTTTGTGGAGAATATGGGATTGTTATGGGGCAGTCATCAAATTATTATCCACAAGGGAATGGCCTTGCAAAATCCACCAATAAGACACTCATTCAAATATTGAACAAAACTATTGATAAGAATAAAAAGAATTGGCATTTGAAATACACATATGCTTTGTGGGAGAGAAGAATGACTGTGAAATACATCATTGGGATGTCTCTATATACATTGGTGTATGGGAAAGAAGAAAAAATGTCAATTAGACTCGAGTTAAATGCCCTGACTTGTGTAGTCAATACAGAGGATGAAAAATATAGTTCACCTATGCAAAAGAGAGTGAACCAATTATTGAAACTGGAGGAAGAATGAAGTAAAGCTTTGTATAGAACTTCTCAGAGATAGAAAAGTATCAAAAAACATTTTGATCAGAGTGCAACCATAAATAATTTTCAAAAGGGTGAACTGGTGTTACTCTGGAACAAATCAAGGAGAAACCATCGATGCACACAAAATTTGAAGCACTTTGGGTTGGACCATATATTATTGAAAATATTCTGGATTTTAATGCTTATATGCTCAAAGATATGACGGGTAAAATGGTAATGCTTCTTGTTAATGGGAAACATTTGAAAAGCTTATTTTCCTGAAATTTTCTCATTTCCTTGTACATAGTTTTTATTTATTCATTTTGTACATCCTTACTTTTCGACTCCATAGCTCAAAGGATAGAAGCATATAGTCATGAAGATTCTATATTCTTGACAACCCGTGGGGGGTTATCATCCCACGGTTGGAGCCAGTTGTTGAGATCATTTTGTGCTTCCTTACTTTCCTTCCACATTCTATTTTCCCTACTTCTTTACTCCATTTATTTCCCCTCTTCTACACCTTCCCTTATTCCATTTTTATTTTATCCCTTCTCTTCTCCCTTTTTGATTACTATACTTAGTCATATTTTAGTGTTCGTGGGTTCATGGGTTGACAAGTCTTCATTTCCACCCACTTGCTTATTTCATAAGTTCATTTTAACACTTAGCCATTTTTTCAGTTTCGTGGGTTCGAGCCCTCACTCTCCATTTTCCACGACATTCACTTTGCACCCCAAGTTCTGTGATCTACATTTCGACCATCAACCTTGTCACGGGTGCCAAGCTCCAAAGTTTCTCATTTCCCTTGCATGTGAGTCCGACCAACCATTCCTATACACTTAGTATATTTTTTATCATCTATACAACCACGGGTTTGCAGGTTCCTGGGATCATGAAAGTTTTATATTCGAATTCTCTCTCATACGTCCCAACCATTTTGTTTCTCTTCCCGATACGCATTAAGTATTGTTTAATGCTAACAATTTTTTTCCAGGCCCCGAAAATATTGTCATTAATGGCAAAAGTATCAAGGAATTACTCATTAAATATCATTAAATCTTCATTTTCCAAGGGATTAAAATATCATTGTCTTTTCGAAAATATTTATTTGATATTATTATTCAACTGAAGAAATAGTCTCGTCAGCCTATGGCAGCATCAGCTAGACAACATTTTTGTTGCGATACTATGAATATCTTTGGTTGTGAAGACCATAAATTCTAGTGGTCAAGAGAATATTTGTATTATTCCTCTCCTCCTGCACCAAAATATGTTATTTGGGCATCTGGAATCACTCATGTTGGGTGTGTTCCTGAGGTTTTTTATTGTAAGGAACTTGTTGCATGGTTTGTGGACAAGTACGTACCAAGTCAAAGAATTATACAGCTCCAGGATCATTCTCCAATTTTTCTTTCACCTTAAGTTTTTCGCAAGATGTTAAAGCTGCCATAGCCGACTCTTACTTTCAAAGGTGAATATTGCAAAGAATTCTTGAAGAAATATAACAATGGGTTGGACCTCCTACCAGAATATTTAGAGAATCCTTCATTTGTCCCAGTAAACATAATCCGAATCTAGGTTGATTCTTTTAAAAAACCCCTATTGATAAATTGCATGGCTATTTACCAGGTTGGCGGGTCAAGAAAACATTACTTCTATCTCTTGCATGATTTTATATATTATGTATTTACAGTACATGAACAACATATTTTTTATTGGGAAATCTCATTTCTATTGAAATCTCGTCCCAATTATCACATTATAAGAAGGATAGAAAATTCTTTATGGCCTCTTATTTGATATTTGCTATTGTGTAGTGTTGTCAATTCACAAACTTAACCATCAATAAGAGGGTGAATTGAGAAACATATCCCGTTAACTTTTGGTACCAGGCATTATGGAGGCATAATGCCCCTCTATTTTTCTATAAAGTTTATAATAATTTTGTTTCAGTCTTAAAAAATCTTTCATTGGGAGAAAACACTCCAAGGATATCTAATCAAGCTACCAAATGTTTAGAGAAAAAGGGAATTGTTATTGCACAATCTATACTTGTCAAGCCTAAAGGCAAGTAGGCCTAGATTGATGTAACACAGAGGTAACCCTATCACTGTCACCCCAATAGGGTGCCTCTTTCTCTTTAGGAGGAGGAAAACCTCACTCCAAGGGAGATGTCCCAGGACCTAGTTGGTTGATGAAGGGAAACAAGATACAATGAAAACCCACACCTCTCTCTAGTTCACTCAGCATAAGAAGTCACTTTGGTGAAGTTGAAAGGGACAAGGGAAAATGAAAATGGGTTTGTACCTTCCCTTTACCAATGAAACATCAAATGTTAGTAGTAACAATCATAACCAATGACTTATTAAACAAAGTATGTGCTTCCTAAACAAGTTACTATACAATGAAAGTGAGATCACAATAGCAGCAATGTATCTTGAAAGGTTCAAGTTATGATGACAAGGAAGAGATAAAATAGTCTTGAAAACTTCATAATGGTTTGTCACTCACACTTTTCAATATAAATACAAGTTAATCAATGAATTCAATGGTTGTCCAAACATTTATAACAACATTAATTAATGATGATGACAACAATGAAACCACTTCAGAAAAGTACTATAATAAAGTAATAAGACACTACTTCAATATCCAATGATTATAGTTTTCTTAGTACAAATTCCCTATGGTTTTATGGATGATTTTAGGGCTGCAACAATGGTTGTAACAATAGCTATGACAACAGTAACAACTTCAGAATTTGCACTCTAAAAAGGAAATTAAACATACACTTTAACACTTATTGAAAGTACCTTGCCTTATACAAATTCTAGGATGACTTAGATGGTTAGTAGGCTAATATAAGCTGAAAAATGATAGTTGTAGACATGATTATAACAACAACAAACTAGTTGTTAGTATTTCTAGACTAGGTTAGCAAATTAGTAGAGTATGAAGTGAAAGAGTTTGAGTGGAGTCTTGTCAAGAAGTAAGAGAATAGGACTAGTGCATTAAAGGGTATTGGAGTCAAGAAGGACAACTTCTTCTAAGGCTGCAAATTAATGATGGTGCACAAAAGTCTAAGAGGGAAAAAGTGTAGGAGAAATAGTAACTTAAGTCCTCCTAGAATTTGACCTCAAGAGACAAAATGCTAGGGTGTAGGCAAATCTAGGCCCTAGCGCCTTGCTCTTATTAGCCTTTTTATGGAGTAAAACTTATGCAACAATAACTAAGTCCAAACCCTTAGAGTGCTAGAAATTTAGGGCTCTAGAGTTTCACTAGTTACTAGATCAATTCAATGAAAATCTTGGCAAATAAAAAGTAAGAAAGTAGAAACTTAAGTTTCTTACTTCAAGCATTAAATACACCATGCAATTTCATAATCTTGTATGAGAAAATAAAACCATACAATAAACCATTCAATAGATGACAAAATGCACATTTCACTTACTTGCACCAAGAATAATCATGAGAATACCATGCGAGATCACCATAAGACTTCCAAAATTGATCCAAATTGCAAAAATCATCCTTAAACAAGAGTGGTGCCTCACAATTTCAGCCAATAATCCTAATAGGGAACAAATTTCAAACCTCTTGTCTCAAATGACAAGTTCTTCTATGAAAATGAAAGTACTTTATGTTTATTTATACAAAATTTTGACCTTTAATTCATCTTTAGGTCAAAAACAAGGTCAACCTGGCCAATTTACAACAAAATTCAATTTTGACATAAATAAAATTAATTTGCATCTAGAAACACCTCCAAGGGTGACATCATTCCCCTCTAGGGTGACATTGGGCCACATAAGTGAAATTTTGAGCTAGAAAAGTGGGGCGCTTGGCCTCCAAAAGCCCCAAATGATGCCCACACGTGCCACCAGGCTCACAAATGGATCCAAAAATAAAACCCTAGCTCTGGGTGACGTTTAGGGCTATGATGGTGATGTCCAGAGCCCTCAAGGGCTAACATCCATGTGGGAAGAGCAATATCCCTTGGGTGTAGCTCTACCAGGGTGCCTCCAAAGGAAACATCCTTCTTTCTCCTGCTGCAATTATTGAATTTATTCTTACCCTTGGCTGGGGTTTCAAGATCCATCTGTGGCGTTAACCCCCCATGAAGGTCCAAGCTAATCATTCCCTCATGTGTACCTATCCACCGAGAAAGGTACTGCAACAACAACAAGTACACCCTCTAGGGGTTCATAAGTGTAACATCCTCGACCACCCAGGCCGGGCCATGCTACTCCAGAATTTTTTTATTCTTTTCTCAACATACTGTAACATACCCAACATCCAACTTAGCTATGCCAATAATTTTTTTGAAATGCATGCAATTAAAACATATACACACAAAACTCTTGCAGAACTTTATATGTAAAATGTAAACAAACAAATACAGTATGTAAATGCACAGATTCATACTAAAATAATAGTAAACATATCCATGCAACATACAGGCAATACCCATAAATATAAAGACAATTATAAACCATATGTAGGATAAACCCATAAAAATAAACACATAAATAATAATGCAGCATGTAAACTTATCACACAGTTGACACTTATCTTGGTAAGAATATCACCAACTGCGTGTAGACCTTCCACAAACCTCCCAGCCTTAGCCCACACTACTCATCACTCTTAGCAATGGGTCACCCCCGGGCTAGGACTAAACTCCACCTGGGTAAATGGATTCCTAACCAGGCTAATGGATCATGGACAACAGGAAATAATCTATCACAGGTGCCAACTCAAACTAATAGCCTCCAGTCCCTCATTCCCCACATGCATGTCCCACCCCATGAAGTGTGCCCCTTCTCTGCTCAACAGTCCTTCGGCTTCTCCACTTCCTTTCTAGGCTTCAGGAACAGGCCGAACATGAAATCTCAGAGCCCTATAGCTGCAGTTTAGCACCTTCAGAAAATCAATTCCCAACAATTCTCTCACCCAAAGAGAAATTTCTCACCGGCCTAACAACCTGCCTCTTCAATATCCCACGGGCCTGACAACCCGCTTCTTCATTCCAGCTCCCAAGCTAACCAGGTACACCTACATGTATGGATACAGATATAGTCTCAAGTACAGTGACATGAAGGTATGGACGATAGCTCAATGAGTGTCTGAATGATGATGGATTGAATGACTGAATGATGGATGGAATGATGGGAAATGAACTAAGTTCAAACAATATGTATGCATGCCCCCAACTTGACACTTGTCATGTTGGGAGCTACTTTGTCCCACTTGTCCCCATACTTAGAACTTAGGATAAAATAATTATCCATACTTTATACTTAAGAAATATTAATATAATATTCTTTTTTGGATTAATCTCCCTAGCTTAGCCCCTTTTCCTTAACTTTTAGCCCCCCCTTTTTTAGAAAAACAGGATCGTGGAGCAATAAAATAAAACAAATACGGAAACAAAACACAGAAGATACACAATACAATAGAGACATAGATTTACGTGGTTCACCTAGTGTGGGCTACATCCACCAGAGAAATTGCCAGGTCCTTCCTTTATTATTATCCATCATATGAAGGGATACAACCTACAACAAACCCGCTGTAACCTCCTCTTCTTTCTCTCACAGTCTCCTATCTCAGAATACAATATTCACCATCAACCATAGCTGCAATACATTTCCCTCATAAAAGAGGGTTTCCTTCTAGGGAAAAAAACCCTAACATAATTTCAATCATTAGATCTACGACCTTATAATGAACGGTCTATATTTACAATGAAATTACAATATACATTTATAAGGCAATTTTGCTTCGGGGGCCCGCTTTCCCCCAGACCCCCCAGCTGGGGGGATATCCCCCCCGGACCCCGCAGAGGGGCTACCCCCCCTTTGCACTCCCCTGTGTGGAAGAGTGTACATACTTCTGGGGTGTAAATACTTCATGGGATATAAACACAACTGAAAGTAAAAGACCTCTGAATCAGAAAGATAATCAGGCTCCACAACCAACAATCTCCCACTTGGAGACCGATCTCAACAAATCCACCACTGTTGTATATGCTGGACTCTGAACCTTCTTAGACCTGGAAAATTTCTCATCTTCATCTTCATTCTTGAAGACCAACTAAAACTGAGCAGGAACTCAATTTTTCCCTGGTTACTCCCTTTGTTAACATGTCTGCAGGATTCTAGCTAGTGTGTATCTTTTCCAACTTCAAATTTCCATCTTCCAAGGCTGATCGTATGAAGTGGTACCTCAACTGTATGCTTAGTCTTCGAATGGAAGGATGAGTTCTTTGCAAGATGAATGACACTCTCACTGTCACAGTACAACTTGCTATTCTCTTGCTTCTTTCCCAATTCCTCCATAAACCTCTGTAACCAAATCATCTCTCTACTAGCCTCTGTAGTGGAAACATACTTTGCCTCTGTTGTTGAAAGTGAAAAAACCTTTTTCAATTTCGAAATCCAATGTTGTTCCACCTATAGTAAAAACATACCTTGTGGTACTCCTCCTGCTATCTTTATCACCTACCATATTTGAATCAACATATCCTTGTAGAAAAGTGTCTGAACCTTAGAAACATAATGCATGAGTAGTAGTACCTTTCAAATACCTGAGAATCCACTTTAATGCCTCCCAATGTTCTTTACCTAGATTGTTCATACACCTGCTAACAACTCCCATTGTATGTGCAATTTTTGGTCTTGTGCAAACCATTGCATACATCAAGATGCCAACTGCTAATGAATAAGGGAACCTGGACATGTATTCTATCTCCTCCTGTGTCTTGGGACACATTTCCTTAGTTAATTTGAAATGGCTGGCCAAAGGTGTACTAATTGGTTTTGCATTCTGCATTCTAAACCTCTCCAACACCTTCTCTGTGTACTCAC
>WSFP011538382.1:0-11749 GCA_009831015.1 Picea engelmannii
CACTTGGACAAAGGCCAACCTTGGCAAATTTCTCACTCCCCTTCTCTACGAAGGTCTCTTCTCTTTCTCCTTCTCTACGAAGGTCTACCTGTGGGATTTCTCATTCCTTCTCTACGAAGGTCTCTTCTCTTGTGGTCCAAAATCTTTCCATGGCATAATACCATGCTACCCATCTGTTGGGCACCATCCACCTGCTTTCCTCTATTTCGAACTCGGAGACATAGCTCCCTCTTGCACCAAACTAAGAGCTTCTAATCATCATTCTTGAAGTTTTCTTCTGTAATATCCTGGGTGCCTTCTTGAGTTCAAATATTTCTTTCTTTTTGACTTCATACTGGATCAACCTGCTCCCTCTGCATCTATAAGAACGATACTGGAACAACCTGCAGTTACCTTCATCTCATCAACTATACCTGAGTATCCATATTTCTCTTCATCTTGAACTTTTTTGTTTTGCATCTTTTAGGAGCCTCCTGCTCCTATATAAATATTGGATACTTGTCTGGTTCTTACTGACTGCCACCATATCATAAGTCTTTCTCATGCTGTCCAACTTCTGCAAGTCAAAATATAAGTTCTTTCTTCTGAGACCTATAAACTTACTTACAGTATGCTTTCTGAGATATGTTACTTAGCCAATCAGTCAGTAACAATAAGCAGTAATCAAATAAAACTATATCATGATTCCTACATCTTTTCTTAAGCAAAACTTGTTCAACCATGTACACATCTGAAACCCTAATCATGAATAAGACTTTTGAACTTTTTTTCACTCTTGCTATGAAATTACCAAATTTTCCCTTACTATCATAGCTAAACGCATACCTTTGTCACTCTCATGAGTGATCATACCTGAAATAAATATTTTATCTCTTTCTTCATCCTCTTCTTTGATACTTTCTTCATAAATCTGCATAGATATTGAAGTAAAACGAGGTTAATTAACATTCTCACAAAAAAATCTAACTTGTAATGATAAAGTATTAAAGTAAACAAAATACTAGAAATAAACATGATTACTTATCTTTTGTTTTTGTGTGGGGAGGCTCCACGGACTCCACCATTTGCTATCTTTCTTCAGATCAACTATTTTCAACTTAAGTACATAATCCTCAATTTCTACTAAATCTTTCTTTGATGGGGGAGATTCCTCTTCCTTTGCCATATGTGCTCTATGTTTTCTTTTCCCTTTTCCTTGAGGACAGTCATAAGAAAAGTGTCCCAACTTTTGACAGTTGTAGCATCTGACCTTTGAAACATCTTTCTTCTTATCTGGAACTCTTACGGAGTTAGCTTCTTTATTGTTCTTTCTGAAGGAACTTCTTCTGTTCTTTTGAACTGTAAGAGGTTCCTCTTCATTAACAATCAATCTATTTTGTTTGTCTGCAAGTCTAGATTCTTCGTGTTTGTAATTTGCCCATAACTTATCAAACTTGGGTAACTTGCTTCTTACACACACTCCTTGTACAAAAGGAATCCAAAATGTTGGAAACCCATTTAGGGTGGTGGTTACAAGTTCTTTGTCACTAATGATATCTCCAATAGCTGCAAGTTGATCTCTAATCTAAGAAACTCTCATAAGATAGGATGTGACAGATTCTGAGTTTTCCATCTTCATATTACGAAGCTTATTTCTTAAGGTAAGATTTTAGCTAATGTCTTTGCTTTCATATAACCTGCTGAGTGCTTCATACATTTGCCTTCTTGTCTGTAGTTCGGATATATGAGGGATCAAGTGATCCTTTACTGAATCTGACACGATTCTCTTTGCTTTCTTTTCATTCTTCTTATGCTTGGTCTTTTTCTCTTCTTCCTCTGGTTCTGGTACACCCACAAAAGATGCGCTGGACTGAGGCGAGTAGCCTGGTGTGTTTAGATTTCAGAAAATCCAACTTTTACCCCTCCAAACTTGATCTGTGGATTTCTGGATTGGTGCGTCTGGTACACTGGTACTTCTGGTTTTCTGGTACTTCTAGTACACTGGTACTTCTGGTTTTCTAGTACTTTGTGAAAACTAGGTTTTCATTTTCCGGGAGATCTAGCCACTGAAAAGTTGCACTGAGGATGCCAAAATGTTCCTTGAGGTAGGGCACACTTTTCTAGATGGTTTTGGGGCTGAAATTCTTCTTCAATAAAAAGCCCTAATTTTCATGTACGACAACAATGACGTTTTTCTTTTTCGTGTGAAAGATGCTCTCTTCAGCTTAGCTCTGAAACCATGTTGAAGTTTTTGCTATTATTAGGTTACCTTTCAATTTACTAGATGACAATAACATAGATAGGATCATTGAGAGAAACACAATCGCAAGAGTACACAACATTTATCCTGGGAAACCCTCATGGGGAAAAAAACCCAACAAACTTAACGGAAATAACCGTGGTTAAAAATAATAATAGAAATACGTATAAAAATTTTTGGAATGGTAGGCAACTTTTTTTTCCCGTTTTTCCTAGAGGTGAGAGAAGGGAAAATGGGTCGTCATCCTTGATTTTCCTTACAGGCAGATTTTGATGGAGCATCCTATGCGACCTTTGGTAAATATGGGCATCATCATTGATCTAAAATGTGCAAGGAAGGTGGATTGGAGGTAGTGAGACCAAAGAGAGGGCAACTGTTATGAAATGAAAAACGTGTGTTCGAGGCAGTGTGACCAGGGAAGCTACCATGGAGTGAAAAACATGTGGTGGTTAAGAAGAAATGATGGTTTCTGGTTTCTATTCATGGGTGGTGAGGTAATAGGGTGAATTGGATCCCAACCTTTCCTTCTAAGTGAGGTACCAAAACCCAAACTTGCTTGAGGCGGAGGAAAACTACTCTGAAGATTGGCAATGCACTATTGAAGGAATGGCAAATGCTATCTTTATTTCTCACGCGCAACTTTTTCTGGGTGGGATCAACTCATATGGTTGGCAAGCCAGATGGTTTGGTTGGTCAGCTTTATCCACTATACCCCAGAAAGAGGGTTAGTGATAAAAAGGTTGATTACCACTGTTATTGAGGCTAGCGAATCAAGGTTGCTTGGGCTAATAAGGCTAGCCAAAAATTATTACAAAAGAGTTCGAGGTAAAAGAGAGAGATCTCAATGCTAAGAATGAATACTTTGAAAATACAAACCGACCACTTACATAGGCCCAAAAAGAGTTCAGTACAGATAAATTGCAAGTAGAGGTAATAGTTGGTCTTCCCTTCTTTGCATGCATTTTTGTATTATTACATCCTTTGCATTTTTCTCTGTGCACTGTCTTTTACAAAATATCTATAGTGATATAGAAGATAGTGAATATTGAATCTGCAACACTAAGAAAATTGTTTTAAAAATCTATGAAGATTCAGGTTAAGGATCTAAATCTGTAGCAGGTCGAGAATGGTATGCCTATTATTACCCAAGTGTGCATACCATTACTATCACTCACTATGCAGGTGAGCATATCATGTGCATGCATACCCATTACTTAGGCAGGCATCTCATTGATGTGCATGACTGAATATTGTCATGAGCCATGTTATTGACTTTGGTAAAGGATTTCCTTATAGACTTATCCTCTTATTTCACTTATCCCACTTACTTATCTATGCTCAAAATGCTAATTCCAATATATATATATTAGTAACATGTCAGTTAGAGCCATTGTCATTTAGTATCCTTACTGGATGGAAATTTAGAAAAAATCTCCTTATAAATGGAACCATTCTACTCCATACGTTTTTCATCATTTTAAGAGGTTATAGTGTTGGTTAATGGGATCTTTGTTTCGACTATTTTTCTAGATTATAGTAAATTGTTGAGAATTACATGGTACAATTGCAGTTTCCAATGGAAACCCAGACTGGGTATTGCATACAATTTGGCTAGATTCCCAATATCCTCCTCCAAAGTCATCTACATTAAACAATGAATTATTGGAGGGTATTGTCTGCAAGATGGAGCTTCAATAGTATCTCTTTATCTTGGGGATTTTATTATCATAGTAAAAAATGACTCTTTTTTGGATCATACTTTTCTTGGGGATTTTATTGTCACTCCCAAAATGACTCTTTTGTTAGGTCATACTTTTCATCTCATAACACTTTTTAGGAAAATATAATGTTGACAGTCTCTAATATCTTTAATATCCCTCATAAAAGAAGAATAGGATTTCCGATCCCAAGTGCTGATTTTTTCTGCACTTAAAATCTTTTAGTCATGATGCGTGTGAGAGTTTTTATTTCAAGTCACTGTAATTGCTTAACGTCTGCAATTATGATTTTGTCATTTCACAAGGATGCCAAAGTTTATAACATTAATTTGTAGATTGTATTCCTACTCAAACAATTGTTAACTGGATGTCCTAACTCAGGGTTACAGGCTCATAGATAGTTACTAGTTAAGTATATGATTTGATTCTATGAGATAGTAATCCACCCAAATGTGGGATCTTATAATCAAATTCATCCATAAGAGAGTGACATAAGGGAGTGAGCCAATATTTAAATTCCCTGCCAATCCATTTGACAAATTTAACTTATGTTGATCAACATCTCCACACCATATGCCTCATTCCAACTCTGGTTCCACATACATGAAACACAACTTGGAACCATCACTGGACTAATGCAACCACAAACCTTCTCGGCCATCCAAGATTGCACCATTTATGTTGTCATACCCATACCACAAATTAAAATCATGTTGAAACCATAGGTCAGGGTTCCACTCCTCATGGAACTTGGCTCTAACACTGTGCTAACTGCAAATCTTCTCATCTATCCAAGTTTGCAGCATTTATGCTTTCATACCCATACCACAAATTCAAATCATGTTGAAACCACAGGACAATGTTTTACATTGCAGGGAAATTGTCTCTAATATGATGCTAGGGTTTCTAGATGAGCCCATGGTAGTAATTGAGTGGAATAACATTGTTCATAAACACCTTTAAACAATGAGGCATATATTCAACTGAGGTTAGAGCCTCACCAATAAATACGTTTAGGGTTTACCTATAAGACCCCAAAGGGAAAGACCACAAGAACCACTAAAGTGGTTAATCATAACTTGAAGAGTGATCAATTGGTCCCAATGGTCCAATAAACCTCTCAAGCTGGGTTTACATAAATCATTCTCGTATTCTGGTCATTTGTTGACATGAATACATTTCCTTTATTTCTTTGTTAGTGCAATTAGAAATTCCATTCAATATACATAAAATTGGTGATATAATTAAGGGAATCATGCACCAGTTATGTGTGTGGATTTGGTAGAAGTGATGGAAATGAGAGCAGCCAATAGTTATAAATAATGCTCACCATACAACTTAGTGAAGGTCAACCCTAGTAAATTTGTAAAAGGGGTGGGTTGAATTATTTGCATAAAGGCCTGCTTAGCATTCATGTAGGACGACCTACCTTCTTGTTGTATGTTATCCTTCACACACACCCATATCCCTTCTTATGATGCATAAATTCCTCCCTTTTCTTGTAGAAAACAAATGTTCTTGTCTTTGTATCAAGGCTGCTTTTTAGTATGTTAATGCACTAGTGGATTTCTTTCTCTTTACTAGATGTTCTTTGCAAGGTCGTAACATTGTATATACTTGTATTGTGAACTTATTATTCCTACTTTGTTATCATAGTTTTTTCTTTAATAGATCTGTATTACTTGATTTCCCAAGATATGTTTTCTGTTTGCATCCTTCCTAATGTACTTGTTCTTTGGGAGATCCTAAATGGTCTCTCTTAGCCATAATTGATATCTAAGTAACCACTGGCCATGTTATCCCCATTTTGTGGGGTAACTAAGGAGATCATGTGTCAAGGCCCTCAGGTTGTAGATATGGAGTGTCGAGAGACTACATGACCAACAATATCCACTTGCACAAATGGATACCCTTCTCACCACCACAGAGGTCAGGATTTTCAGATGGCATCCGCCACATCAACTGGCTTCTGAGAGGCACTGAGCCTTGATCCATGAGGTACAAGTTAGGTATTATGGCGAGTGCCATTTCAATATTTGAGGCATTTGAGTATGTTGTATCTTAGACTGCTTTAGATTTCATGACATATGCTTGGACACTATTCCTTTTGCCCTGTTTTACCTTGGTCGCTGACATTGTTCCCTAGTAAGTGGTCTTCCTCGGGAATGGGTTTGCTACTAGGAAATCCCTTGAAGAGCCATCGTACCATTCCTAGCCATACTTACCACTTTTCATCACTTAACCCCCCCATTTCCTTATCTCTTGGGATTTTAAGGTGTATTGACCCAAGAAGGGGTTGTCCCTCATTCTATGGGAAGAAGGGGTTGAAAGCCTGTTATCGCACAGTTTGTAGCTAGGAAGAAAGGCTATAAAGTAGAGGGCCAGGGCTATAAAGTAGAGGGCCAAACTGGTGTAACAACAACCTATCCCACCCAATGTCACCATGATGGGGAGGTTCTTTCTCTTTAGGGAGGTTAGGCCCAGGGGAGACGTCCCCGATGACCTATGGTTCTGAAGAGGCAGAAGGCTAATAAGACCAAGATAAGGTTTCCCCCCTTCACATGATCTGGATTATTTTCGGCATGAAATGAGAGCGGAGATATAACACATAAATATTTAGAGATATTGCAAGAGAGACAACAATATAACAAAGATATAGCGGAAATAAAACAAGAGTCACATATATACAGTAATACACGATTTCTAGTAATGAAATAAATGTACAGAGACTATAAAATACAGAGTGAAAGACTCGCTAGAATGGTGGTAGCTTATCTCTAAGAAGAGATGTGACGACTACTCGCATCCGTGAGAAGATGATTATTACAATGAGGCTCTAAGGGCCTTTTTAACATAAGTAAAATCCAAAACCCTAACCCCGAAAGATGAAAATCCAAAAGGTTTGTGGGCCTCGATGGGGGTAGTTGATACATCAACTTCCCAAGGGCATAACTTTTGCATATGATCTCCGTTTGGGGTGCTCAATAGCTCGTTGGAAAGATCTATCCGAGAACTACAACTTTTGGGTGAGCAACATCGATCTACGATCCATGTTGCTCCCCATGTTTTCAAAAAACATCGTTTAGGGCCTCAAAATGGCCTCGGAAGTTAAAAACTGCTAAAAATAGTAAATTACCAAAATTTTCAGAAACATGTTTTGGGCCAGTTGGAGAAGGTGGGTAGCCACCGATATCCACCTGGATCAATCCTCCCTCCTTAGGAAGCAATGGTCTCCATTGCGTTGAGTTCCCGGGGGAGAGGGGAAAGCGATTGCTGAATTTGAATCTTGGTGAGTTGCTGAAGGTCGTTACGAACCTGTGGCAGGAAGGGTTGGACCTTTTTAACCAGTCTGGCTACATGAGATGACTGTGTGCAGAAGGAATCTTTGTGCTTTGCTGCAACCTTGTCGACCTGCTTCTGGTGGATAGAAGGTGCTTGGGCTGAGGTTGTAGTGGTTGCAGTATCCTTTTGTTCCCCTTTTGAACAGATTGTGGAGAAGATGAATTTTGTAGTATGAGATACTACCTTGCAACACTATTTAGGTGGGGTAGTAGTTGGAACTACCTCTGGTATCCTGTAGAGATGACCCCCCAGAGTAATAATGACACTACGGGGTCGAGACTCATAGATAGCATGGCATTTCCACATATATGGCTGGCCCAAGAGATCACAGACATCCAGTGGGGCAACATCACATAATACCTCATCCTTGAAGGGTTGGTTGCCGTATGACAATTGACATTGTTGGCTGACACGAAGATCTCGTCCTTGGCGAAGCCACTCGATGCTGTATGGTTGCGGGTGTGGTGTTGTTGACAATCCCAACTGTTTGACGACCTCTGCTGAGATGAGGTTCTTCTGGCTTCCGCTATCAACAATAAAATGCAGCGGGGTCCCGTTCACCCACATCTGTGAATGAAAAAGGCGCTCCCCCTCTTCTGGATCTGTTGGTTCTTCTGGTTGAATTGTCGCGGTCGTGACAATAGCAGTGGGGTCTGTGTCGATGATCTGTCTTTTACTAGTATCTTCAGAATCAGATTCTGAATCAGAGTTTGGCTCCTTGTCTTTGATCTCAGTCACTAATGATTTTTTTGAGCGACATTCATCGGTGTTGTGCCAGGTGATTTTGTGGAAATCGCACCATTTTCTGGTGTCTTTCTTTGTCTTCCTGTGACCCTTCTTTTCCTGTGGCTTGGAATGGTTTTCGAGAGATTGTTTGTTAGGGTTGTCTTTGTCATACTTTGGTTATTGTGGATTTGCAGACCCGAACTCTCGTTTGTTTTGGTGCTTAAATTTCTGCTCGATTTTAATAGCATATCGATAAGCAACATCGAGTGATGAGATGTCCAGAAAATCCATTTCAGTTTGGATGTATCTATGTAGAGCCCCACGGTATTTCAGAACCAGATTTTGTTCAGAGTCTTTGATTCCTAGCTTGGTGCGCAAGGTATGGAAGGTATTGGTGAAATCTGAAACTACTTGGCCCCTCTCTTGCCACAGTGTGGTCCATCTCATGTACTGGTCCTCATAGTTGCCAATAGGGTAATATTGTTCCTTTACCGCATCCACAAAAAAATCCCAAGTGGGATCGGCCCCATATATTCCAGACTCCTCTGTGGAACTCTGCTCCCAATATGTTTCCCACCAATGTTTGACATGGGGGAGAGCCTTAAGGAGTGCGAAGGTGATCTTTTCCTTGTCGGAAAAATTATGAACAGAGAAATAACCTTCTAGCAGATTTAACCATTTATATAGGGCATCTGCATCTATTTGACCTTCAAATACAGGAATATCAAAATTAACCTGTACCTTGAAAGGTGAGGTGCCTCCAAAGTGGTTGCTTGATGAAGATGTGCCTGATGCTATCGGCAGATGTTGAAGGATGTGGGAAAAATTCTCCATCATTTTGTCCCTCTATCGCATGAGAGCTTGCTCAAGCAACAAACTGATAGGATCGTCTGCTCCGTCGTTTTTCTTTTCTTCCGCCATTGAGGATTTCTTGGGTGTGCAAGAGTGATTGTCCTCAAGAGAGACAAGCTCGAGACCCAACTTGCTATACTCGGACCTCGTCGGGGACATGCACTGAAAAACGATCAAGAGCAACCTGCTCTGATACCATTGATCCGGATTATTTTCGGCATGAAATGAGAGCGGAGATATAACACATAAATATTTAGAGATATTGCAAGAGAGACAACAATATAACAGAGATATAGCGGAAATAAAACAAGAGTCACAGATATATAGTAATACACGATTTCTATTAACGAAATAAATGTACAGAGACTCTAAAATACAGAGTGAAAGACTCGCTAGAATGGTGGTAGCTTATCTCTGAGAAGAGATGTGATGGCTACTCGCATCCGTGAGAAGATGATTATTACAATGAGGCTCTAAGGGCCTTTTTAACATAAGTAAAATCCAAAACCCTAGCCTCGGAAGATGAAAATCCAAAAGGTTTGTGGGCCCCGATGGGTGTAGTTGATACGTCAACTTCCCAGGGGCGTAACTTTTGCATACGATCTCCGTTTGGGGTGCTCAATAGCTCGTTGGAAAGATCTATCCAAGAACTACAACTTTTGGGTGAGCAACATGATTTACAATTCATGTTGCTCCCCATTTTCTCAAAAAACATCGTTTAGGGCCTCAAAATGGCCCCAGAAGTTAAAAACTGCTAAAAATAGTAAATTACCAAAATTGCCAGAAACATGTTTTGGGCCAGTTGGAGAAGGTGGGTAGCCACCGATATCCACCTGGATCATCACAAGTCACCACCCAAACAGAAAGTCCCGGCTAAACAACCAATAATAAAGTAAATCCCTTATGAAGAACACTTGCCTAGAACAAGACAACAGCAAAAAGGATATATGCAAGCTATATTTCAATGGGTTAGTACTTTATAAGACTATTTGATAAATATATATAAGCAATTTAGCAATAAATGTTGACGAAGTCAATGTTTATCAATAACATATGAAAAGATATAACACTTCACCAATAAATATTGGAATGATGTAGCATTCAATGTAACCAATCAACACTTCATTAATAATTGCTTTAAAACACCATTCAATTGCTCATAAGGTAAACGTTGTTGTATTAAAGATGAAATATTCAATGATGACGTCAACAACTTAGGGTTAGTAGGGTTAGCTAGAGCTAGGGTTAGTGTAGTTAGTGTTTCAATTCAAAAGGTTTGAGAGTGTTTAGATCAAGTTCTACTTCAACGTTTGAGGTCTTAGATTAGTGCCTTAGGGTTTAATGGAGTCATAAGTGAAGGATGCAAGAGTTGAAGGAGGTGAGATTTCAAGGACTAGAGGGAAAAGTTTTGAAGTGCTGCTAAAGAAGGGCCTCAAAATCGGAACTCTAGGGGAGAGAGGCTCACTCCGGTGTTGCTAAAGCAAGGCCTCGTGCTCTCTCCTCCTTCCCGACAAACAACTAGCTCAAATGAAATAGAAAATCAAGACAAGAGGGCTTAAAGAGGGAGAGTGTTGCTAAGGCAAGGCTCTTTCATCAAGCCCTAAAAGAAAACGGCCCTAGGTGTAGATGACCTAGGCCTGGGACATCCTCTTCCTCTTGAAGTCAAAATGGTACGGCTAGCTAAAGGGAGGAAGAAAAAGGAGTGTAGCTATGGCTAGGCTCTCTTCTTCTTCTTCAATGGCTAAAAGCTTTTCTATCAGGGGACATGAGACAAGGACCTACTTGTGTGCTTGTCACTTGGGTTTTTTATTCAACAAATTATAAATACATGTAAGAAAATAAGACTACAACCATTCAATCAAGAAGTTTTGCAGAAAAATACTTACAATTCATCAAGAAATAATCATGCAAACCCTAGTTGTAACACCTTCCTTCAAGAAAAACACCATAGAATGCCAAAAATATCTTCCTTCAACAAGTGTGCCTTCCTTAAATCAACCAATAACCCAAATAGGGCGCTAAAAATCAGACCTCACTATGAGTGAGTAAGTTGTTATGATAAAATGAGGATCAAAATTCTCAATATATACTGTATCAATGACCTAATTTTACTTTTTAGGTCATAAAAAAGGCCGACAAGGCCATAATGTCAAAATCATACCGTTTTTATATTAAATGCTAATTAAAACCCCTAATTAAACAAAAAAGAGAGTAAAATCCACTTCAAGGGAGGCACTAGCCCTTTCTAGGGAAAATGAGACATCCAGGAGCAAAACGTTAGCCCCCCAGGGCCCTCTCCAACATGCCACATGTGCCACTGTTGTCCAGTCTGCCTCCAAAAGCGTCCATGAAGCTGGATGATGCCATGGTGAAGATGGGGACGTCCTAAGCCTTCCAAGGCTAGCGTTCCACTGAAAAGGGATCATTCCCCCTAGGTCTAGTCCTGCCGAAGTGTCCCTGGTGGAACGCCCTCTTCCTCTCAGGTGCAAAACCCCTGATCAAGCTCTGTTCTATCTCTGCCCCCTGATGGGGTCTCAACATCCATCTGGTGGGCTCTTCAGCCCCATGGAGGTCCGAACTGGTCATCTGCCCATGTGCACCGGTCCAAATGGTACCTGTCTGTTGGGCATGGTCCTGGACATCAAAAGCTATGCCGTCCATGGGCTCATCAGTCACAGGGATCATAGCAATGTCAATCACATCTCACCATCAATAGTATTAAACATATGCATAATGTTAATGTTTTATGCTGATATTATAGTTCTTTGCATTTCATAAGATAAGAGCATAATATGAACAAGATCACTGAGAAATACACATCCACAATAGACACAACATTTATCCTGGGAAACCCTCTAGGGGAAGAAAACCC
>WSFP011538383.1:0-11749 GCA_009831015.1 Picea engelmannii
GATGTATTCACTAGTTCTAACCTATGGGCTACCTGATCAAGATTAGACAGTATGATCAGATGCATTCACTAGTCCTAACCTATGGGCTACCTGATCAAGATTAGACAGTATGATCAGATGCATTCATTAGTCTGTCAACATTGTAAATTCAAAAGAACTTGGTCATGCTTGAAAGGTATGACCAAGTTGCTATTATTGCATGGGGCCTTTATTTCAAATCTTTTTGCCCTCTTTTCTTTTTCTTTTCTTTTTCTTTTCTTTTTTCTTTTCTTTTCACAAATTATTTGAAGGATGAAATATCATTTGTGAACCAAATCACCAGATATAGATAATATCCCAGTCATAAGATGATTCCCATAAATTATGGGGTGATAACACTTACCTAAGCCAATGAATTCTCTCCCTTCTGGGGATTACCTAAAATATATGCCTAAATTCACAAGAGAAGAAGACATAATTGTTGAAGAGAACCTTGTTTCCTTGTACAGTTACGCACACAATTTGAATATTGAAAACGAAGATGTGTGGATGAGAGTCTTTGTCCAAAACCTTGATGGTGAGGCTAGGAAATGGTTTAGAGGATTGACCCTTGGATCTATCGCTGGGATTGAGGCTCTAGATGATGTCTTCTTGAGGCAGTGGGGGGATAAAAAATATTTTATGTATTATATCATAGAGTTTGAATCCCTAAAGAGAAAAGAGGGAGAATCTGTCTTCAACTTCTCCAAAAGATTCAATAAAATGTACAATAAGATCCCTGTTGAGATAAATCCTACAAAAGCCTCTGCTAAAATCACTTATGGTAGCACTTTTGACGTTGATTTTTGCCTCCTATTAAGAGAAAGAAGAGCTACTTCCTTGGCTCATATGCAAGATGCAGCCCTGGAATTAGAATACAATGTATTAGAAGTTGATAGACTTAGGAACAAAGCTGATAGAGATAAAGGAAGAGGGAGATCTGAGGCCTCAACCTATGTTTCTTCTGCATCCCATCTGCAAGTAGATGAATTGAACAAGATAGTGAAATCCATGTCTGCAGATATGGAGAAGATGAAATTTGAGGGGAAGCAAGGTTATAAGAATGCACAAAATGCAGACAACAGAGGTAACTTCAAAAGACATAATAATACCCCTTAGATACTTCCAAGAGATCCCTGAAGCAGAGATAGGGATGATCAGAAAATCTAGACTCCTCTTCAAAATAATCTTGTTGTTGATGAGGAAAGGGATGAAGAAGAGCTTGATCCTGAAATCCATTGTCTCGGAGACACCTCTCCATTTCCCCATTTGACTCAATATGCATATGAGGAGTCCCTCATATACATCCAAATAAATGAGCTGAGTAAAGGGGATAAGGCCAACAATATTCCTAGAAAATATAACCTCCGGTCTAAGAGGAAACAAGGTAATTCTAACATCCGTGATCAACCTTCCACAGTAGAGAAGCTTGTTAAAGATGCAACAAACAATAGAAAGGAAAAGAAAACACAGAATCCCTCACCAATAGCCAAAGGCTCTGTCCCATAAGTGACATAAATTCTGAATCCCCCCTCCTATTTTAACTTTGAGCATGAAATTCAAAAGATTAGGATCCATGTACCCCTTTCAGAGCTAGTCAAGCATGAATATTTCAAAAAATCCATCTCTAAGTTTTTGCAGTCTGAGCCATCTTTTCATCCCACAGACTCAGTAAACCTCCAAGATGAAAATCCAACAATTATCTTAGGTCCTATGGTAGAAGATAGAGATGATTCATCCCCTCCCTTATATACATCACTAAACATACATGACAAGGTGCTGCATAATTTTTTGATGGACTCAAGGGCATCTCATAATCTCATGCCCAAAACTGTCATGGAAGATCTTGGATTAGGAATCACAAAGACCTATCATGATTTATATTATTTTGATTCGAGGAGGGTGCAGTGTCTTGGGGTCATCAAAGATCTAGTCGTTATATTGTTTCAACTACCCATGAAAAGTGTGGTCATGGATATCGTGGTGGTTGATGTTCCTCCCAAGTTTGGCATGCTCTTATCAAGATCTTGGATAAAAAAACTTTGGGAAACATTGCATATGGATATCACATATGCTACCATTCCCATGTTTGGGGGGGAGCATAGAAGACTATACAGGGAAGTTCAATTGGCCTACACTATCAGTGATGAAGCAGACCCCACCAATCATCCTATCTTTTCCCTTGATATTGATTTGGGATCCAGCTTACTACAACTCACTGATGCCCCTGAACCTCCTCTTGAGATCAGAAAGTCCATTACTCTCTATGGATATTCTCCTCTGATTACCTATGTTTGGAAAATTTTCTTTGATGGAGCTTCTTCTAGAGAAGGTGTTGGTGCTGGAGTATTCTTTGTTTCCCCTGCTCAGGAAACTATATCTCTATCCTACAAGTTATAATTTGAAAATACAAATAATGTGGCAGAGTATGAAGATCTCGTTTTGGGTTTCAGGGCCGTAAAATACATGGGGATTGAAGAGATATCAGTGTTTGGGGATGTCGATTTGATTGTCCAACAGATCAGAAATATTTATCAAGCTAAGCACCCTCAACTAAGATCATACATAAATGAAGTGTGGGACTTGGTTGACATTTTTTTCTCGACTTTCAACATTTCATTTGTTCCAAGAGAAGAGAATGACATGGCCGATTCTCTAGTTGTTTCAGCAAGTAATTTCAGAATCCCTCTGCCACCTAAACTCAGGTATTATGTAGAAATAAAATATAGACCCTCTATACCTGACAATGTCAAGCATTGGAAAGTGTTTGAGTACGATCTTGAAATCAAAAGATTTATGGAAACTGTTGATGATTTTTCTACATTACACATTGATCAAGATCCTGATTTTGAAATATATCCTCATTCTAATGTTTTTTTGGAACAAAATTGTTGATCATCATATTGTTCAATTGTCGAGCAATCATATCCCAAGAGGACTAGTTCCTTTGGAAACACTATTTGAAAAAAATGATGTGGAAGAAAAGGGTAAAGTAACAAATGAGGATGTTGATGTAGCTGAGTGCAATATTGGCATAGAGGAGGATCCAAAATTTTTCAAGTTCTCAAATAGCTTGTCGAGGGAGAAAAGGGTCGAGTATGTTGAGTTATTAAAGGAATTTGTTGATGTATTTGCTTGGACCTATGAAGACCTCAGAACATATGACACCAATTTCATTGAGTATAAGATCCCATTGAAAGAGGAGACCAAACCACTTAGGCAGAAATTAAGAAAAATAAATCCTATGTTGTTGCCTATTATGGAAAGGGAGGTAAAGAAGTTGTTGGACGCCCAAATCATTGTCCTGTTGAGATATTCTGAATGGGTGGCAAACTTGGTCCCAGTGAGGAAAAAGAATGGAGAAATCATAATCTGTGTTGATTTCAGGAACCTGGACAGAAGCTCCAAGAAGGACAATTACCCTTTGCCAAAGATGGAACACATACTACAGAGGATGATAGGTGCATCTAGGATTTCCATGATTGATGGTTTTTTTGGCTATAATCATATCTATGTCCTGCCTAAGGATAGAGAAAAAACAACCTTCACCACTCCTTGGGGCACATTCATGTATGACAAAATTCCCTTTGGATTGATGAATGTGGGGGAAACCTTCCAACGAGCCATGGAAATCACCTTCATTAGAGAAAGGGATAAATTTGTGGTCCTCTATCTGGATGACATAACTATGTTTTCCAAATCTGATAAAGAACATTGTTTCCATCTAAGAAAGGTCTTCTTGAAATGCAGAAGGTTTGGCCTCTTCTTAAATCCTAAGAAAATTTGGTTTTCCATGAAGGAGTGAAAATTATTGGGGCACATAATATCAGTTGATGGAGTTAGGATTGATCCCAATAGAGTGGAAGAAATCCAAACCCTGTCACTCCTAAGATCTAGGAAAGACGTCCAGTCTTTCTTGGGAAAAAATAATTTTTTGAGAAGGTTTGTTTCAAATTTTTCCGAATTAGTGAAGCCTATCACAACCATGCTCAGGTAGGGGAATGAAGTAAAATGTATTTTTGAGCCCAGAGAATCCTTCAACCAAATAAAAAATCCATTAACTAAGGCACCTGTGTTGATCAGTCCTGATTATTCCAAGGATTTTCAGATCTTTTCCTTTGCTTCTTTTGATACAGTGGGAGTTGTTTTATTGCAGAAGAATGATGAAGGTCTAGAGCAACCTGTTTCCTTTTTTAGCAGAGCACTGAGATATGCAAAGATCATATATGACATCATGGAGAAGCAGGCCTATGCCTTGATGAAAACTCTCAAATCTTTCAGAGTCTATATTTTCATTCGAAGATCATCGCATATGTTCCTTCAACTTCTGTAAAGGACATTCTCATTCAACCTAACATAGACGAGAGAAGGAGAAAGTGGATTGCCAAAATCCTTGAATTTGATCTGGAAATAAAGCCCACCAAACTAGTTAAAGTCCAAGGTTTAGCCAAGATATTGGCTGAATCTAATTGCAAAGCTTTGGGGGTTAACTTCATCAACACTTTCTCAGAAAATCATAAAGCTAAGTTTGTTGATATAAGTTCTCAGGATGGCCCTTCGCTGGCATAATTCACCTAGTACAAAGACATTATATGTTTTCTGCAGGAGTTAAGGCTTCCTGATGGAATAAGAAAAATCAAGGAAATATATTTAAATCTTAAAGAAATTAAATATTGCCTCATTGATTAGGTTTTGTATTGGAAAGACCCTCTGGGAGTGATTTTGATATTTTGAAACCCACAGGAAGCCCAAAACATTATGTTTGATTTTCATGATAGCCTATGTGGGGGACATCATTTCTGGAGAACCACAACCTATAAAATTCTCAGGGTCGGGTACTTCTGGCCTACTCTATTTACTGATGTCAGTGAAAATATCAGAGCTTGTGTCAAGTGTCAGAAATTCTCCGAGAAGCAGCAGCTCAAGTATTTTCCATTGAATCCTATGGTAGCTTCAGGACCCTTTCAGCAGTGAGGCCTAGATTTTATTGGGGAAATTAATCCTTCTTTGAGCGGTCAACACAGGTGGATATTGACTGCGAAATATTACTTCACCAAATGGATAGAAGATATCCCCACAAGGAGTGCTCCTCACAAAGTAATAATTGGTTTTCTTGAAGATATTATGGAAAGATTTGGTTGTCTGGACATAATCGTCACTGATAATGCTTCATATTTCAAAGCCAAGCCATTAATTTAGTTTTTTGAGCAATTTAGAATTTCATTGATTCACTCAACTCCTTACTACCCCCAAGGGAATGGACTGGAAGAGTCATCTAAAAAAATCCTTATAAAGATTATCAAAAGACTGCTAGATGACAACAAGAAAGCATGGGATTCAAAGATCAAATTTTCTCTATGGGATAAGAGAGTGACAACAAAATAATCTCTTGGGGTCTCTCCTTTTCAATTTGTGCATGGGACTAAGGTCATCTTTCCTTCTCAGTTGGCCTTGCCGGTTGCGAAATTCTTCCAAGACTACCAAGGAGAACCTGATGACATGGTCAGGATGATACTGCATCTAGTAGAAGTGAAACAGACTAGAGAGAAGATACTGAACAAAGTATAGGAACATCAACAGAAGATCAAGAAGGATTTTGACAAGAAAGCAAGAAAAGAGGATTTCTAGCTAGGAGATATAGTACTCAAATGGGATGCACCCAAGTAGGACAAAGGAAAACATGAAAAATTTGAAGCCCTATGGATTGGGCCCTTCAAAATCTCTGAGTTATTGCCAAATAACACTTAGAGGTTGCAGGATTTGGAGGGATCTGAAGTTTTTGATGGCCCTGTAAATGGGCATTTCCTGAAGAAATATTTTGTTTAGGCCGTGACCGAGATTCCTCCACTGTAAATACCATTCATGTTTTTTTTTTTTTTTTTAGTTTTTCATTTTTAATAAGGGACTCCTTAACCCAAATAAAAGGCACTGGAACTACTTGTTCTTGGCAGCTCATAGGGAGCATGCCATCCCCTGTGGAGCCAAAAATTATCACACAAACTTGTCAGAGTATTGTGGGTTGGTAGTTTCTACTTAGGTATGTAATTTTTCCCTGTCTCTCTCCTTTTTGCTGACCCCATCTTAAGTTTTTCCCTTTTGGATTATAGGTTTTTCTTTTGTTTTCCTGCATTCATTTTTTTTCCCTGTTGTCTTACCTGAGAAGTCTCATCCCCAAGATTTTGTTTTTGCTGGGTCAATCACTACCCTCTCTCCCTCTTTCATTGATCCTTATATTTCCCAAGCCCTCATCCATTCATCCAAGTAATTATTTATACAGGCTGCAGTAGTGAGCACAAGCACAACACTTAGAGTGGTCTGATATGGACTCAAATCAAGAAAGTGAGCAAGTTCAGTTTAGCGAAGGAATTTAAATTTCAAAGTTCAGAGATTGACGACGTATAATAGTCGCGAAAATTGGGAGTTTGGAACATTGTTGAAGTTATTTGTGAAATATCCAAACCCCCAAAATCCTAAATCAACAAGAGTCATCTGATCCAACAAGACTCATGGAACTAGATCTGAATCATGGAGAAAGTCATTTTGGGAAATCTGAAGTGAGGAATGCACAGAATTCCTGAGTTCTAAAATGTTGATATACATATGGTTCATTTGATTCAACGGGACGCGTGGAAGCACCTGATATGAGAAATCATGATTTCATGACTCAGATGTTTTAGCATGGATCACAGTATAGATTCATGAAACACGAAGTTTCGAAGTGCCTAGGAGTTGGGCCCACGATCACAACCCGAGGGTGCATGGAAGCAGGGCCATAAGAAGGATAAGCATCCATTAAGTAGCAGGAAACTAAGTTTATTCAAGGAGATGATCATGGTTTTCATATTCAAGTAAAATCCGATCATTGATCTAGATGGGCCATTTTGTGATTTTGAGCATCAAGATATTTTAAAATCAAGGGGAGTGAAAACTCTCGAAATGAGAAATCCCAAAATTCCACATGGGATAAGAATGAGGTCATTGCTCGAGGTCATGGGGAGTGATGGAGAGGAGATTCTCCATGGGCCGAAAGTTCTCACCTCGGTCTCAGCAGAAGATCTGCATGGTTTCAAGGTGTTGGGATCGATTGGAAGAAGTCGTGGGCACTGCCTAGAGAATTAATAAGTGTCTGACCTCTTCCCGATCCTGATGAAAGTAGTTAATGAAAATGGGGGAGGTGGTTGAAACCTCATCTCACCCCATAAATGGAAAGCATGGAAGAACTGGTCGTGGAGGAAGACTGTCATCCCAAAGCTCCCCTTTTAACATATTTTCCTGCAATGCCCATACTAATCTCAACTCACATCTGACACAAAAATGCATGTATAGACTGACAGAAGTAGATGCAGATGCAAAGATTTGATTATAGTGGCCAAGTCACACTCCTGGTGGTGGCAAGTTGTTCTAAGTATAAATACTTAGTTTTGATATTTTGTAAAGGTCGATGTTAGAGCTAAGCTCCGGTATTGTAATGTTTTAATGAAGATCTGGTTCTTTGGTTATGTAACCTGATATGAGATTTCTTTTTTAATGAAAGACAGCTTTTGTTTCCATCTTATATGTTTTTGATATTGAATGTTCATGATCGAAGGATTCTCATGGATTGTGGTGACTTTGTTGTAATGAATGTTTGATGGCAGTGCGGTTATAGAGTTTTCAGTTTCCTAAAACTTTGAATTCAAGAGGATCTTGTTTTTAGAGTTTTTCCTCCTTAGGCTGCTAGAAGACCTGATGTCTAGAGTGGGCCTTTACATATTCTTATCAATTTATTCCTCCTACTCACCCTTACTACAACTTATTAGCTGAAGTTAATCAAGACCTCATTTTCTTGTGCATACTACCCCAATTTTCTGAGTTAAAACAATATTCTCTTGATTCTGCCCCATTTGACCTCTTTAAATCCATTAACCGTGACATATAAGTTGATGGGTACTAGGGTTACATCTGCCGCAATCCAAAGGTGAATTCTAGTGCCAACACTATCAATTGACACATTAATTACAATCACTTAACTAACAATAGTATTATATACAATAGATAAATACAATTACAAGGTTTAAGTAAAGCCTTGTGAAAATAATTGTTTTCAACTAATGGATTAAAACAAGATGAAATATAAAAGGGAACTGTTTTTATACTATAAATGACGAAATAATAAACAATGGCTGAATAAGATTATAAATGATATAATGTTAATGGACAAATCGTTTAACGTTTAAATGATGTAATTGTTATTCATTCACAAATTACCAAATCAAATAAAATATAAACTAACTAACCTAACGTTGATCGGTAGTACTAAGCTAGATTTGTCTTTCTATATTTCTATAAGCTCCACTTAACCTGTGTCAAGTATAAATCTATGACAAAAGAAAGAATGATAATTCTTGAAACAACTCAAAGAAGTCTTGTATATTCTGAAACAAGTCTATGGTGACAGAAAGACAAATAGATTTTATCTCATGTGACTTTAAAATATCCAATAACTAAAAATGAAAGGAACTCCAACTCTCAACAAATGGTATTACCAACTACACAACATTAGATGTAAACTCAAAAAGCATAGATAGACGATTAGTCACAGATATCAACATAACCAAAATATAATGAACCAAGTAAAGGAAAACATAACATGAAAAGTTATATGTAGAACAAACTAAAGCTAGTTCAATACAAATAAAATTTTACATCTAGAAATTACATGAGAAACAATGATATCATTGCACAGTCTACAAAAGGATGAAATCCAAAGAGTAAATTGTATCTCATATATTTTCAAAAAAAAAAAGTCCATCATATGGTCCAAGAGGAATTCGCAGACCAGTAACTCGCCAGTATTTAAAGAGAAATTTTGGTTGTCTTGTATAACATTGCTCCAACAACCTATCTATTAAGAGAAAACTATAGCAAAAGGTTGTCTAATTCTAATATTTTGATAGTGTTAGGATAAAAATCACTTTGACTGAAAATTTAAATCTTATTTAAAATGCAGAAAGATTAACTTTCAAATCATGATCCTTAGTTAAGATATAATATATTAATCGACAATAAGAAAAATCTCAATTGAACAATTATATCTTTACAAATCTCAATTACATGAATAAACTCAATATAATACAAGATTTGTATCAAAATAATACAATCACCAAGATCAAGATAATTGGAATAATAGACTCTTAAAGATTGAAAACATTAATACATAAATGATAGAAATTAACCATGTATTGATAAAACAAACTAAAGCTAATTTAAATCAATGCATAATCAATTATTCAAAGAATATGAAGATATTATAATGAATACAAAACCATTTTACTCACAGGACAAAAGCCATAAGCAATCTGAAATTTCATATTCTTCTTCAAAAGTACTCATCCATTCTCCCAAAATTCCAACCATTCGTTACTCCATTTGAAAAGAAAAAAGTTTACAAAAGAAATAATATACAAAAAAGAAAGGACAAAAATCATCCTCTCATTTTCTTGGATCCCCTGGGCTCTTAACTTTCTCATATATTTATGCAATGAATGAACAGTTTGAGCGTCACTAATAATTTCCGCCACCTGAAACTTTCCTTGTAAAGAGACACAAATATCTCTCAAATCATGCATTTGTTTGGGGAAAATCTCAAACGTAAGCTAAATGGGTCCATTCTGCAGATGGGTTTTCAACCGTTTCTTCTGATTCCTCATGGTTTGGCGGCAATCAGTCCCGCAAAATCGTCTTTCTGTTCTTGAACGCATTTCCAAATATTAACTGTTGTTGCTCATAAATTATTTGCAACAATCCAATAATAATTTTGGATCAATTATCTTGAACGCATTTAGATAATAAAATCAAGCCATGATCAGATCCATACCAGATAATTGATAATAGAAACCTGTGAAACAAAAAGAAACCAAATTAATAACCTAAAAATTGTGAATAAAACAAAATCTAGAACAATAAAATTAAAATGATTTTAAATTAACTATAAGTTATAAACAAATATTGTTTATATTCTCCTTTGAAATATGATCTTAAAATTCTAGAAGGTTCAAATTGATGGAGAGGAGAAAAATATCAATTTTGGGTTTTCACAAAGTCAAACAAATGATAGATAAATTTTGTTTTTATTTTTTTATTTTTATTTTGAAATGAGATGCAAACTAACAAAATAATTTAATTAATTAAACCTACCAAATGATTTTGTGAAAATGATTGCTAATGAGAAAACAAGAAAACATACTCATAATTTAAACGAAAGTAAACAGTTGATAAAAATTAATGTTTTCGTTTAAATTAAGATTTCTATGTTTGTCTCTCCCTCATTCAAATTTGATCAAATGTGAACAAATGTCATAGAAAAGATGTGTCGCAATAAATTTTCTTCATGTGAAATCATTGTTATTAATCTATGTCTTCAACCAAGCCATTCTCATAGAAGATAAATTCAATAAGAAAGAGGTAATAACAAACTCCCAAATTATGAAGATCGTCCATCAACATCAAAACTCTGTAAAAAGAAAAACGGAATGGCATTTGAATTTCATGAAATTTAAACCAAACAAAATAAAATAATATAAAGTCAAACCAACCACGAAACAAAGAAAACCAATACCAATCCAATCAATTCAAAGGGAAAAAAACAAATAATCCAAGTAAAATTTCAAGGGACCCTAGATTTTGATTAAAAATAAAGAAGGGGGCTGTTGGGGCCCAACAGGAGGTTGCTAGCTGTCAAGGAGGGTTCGAATGACTTCCCATGGATCAGTTAGATGTCAAGGTACACCTACACCTAATTTTATCTCCATTAATATTGTTGGGTATGTGTTATATTCTTTGCATGTGTGTGTGTGGGCGCATCAGATTCGACAATTGCGTCTGATTTATTTTTTTGGGCGGTATTTGCTATTTTTAGCATATTTTTCTTTTTTTAGCAGTTCTGTAAATTAATCTCAGATTAAGGGAGAATAGGGTTTTGGTATATACGAAATACCTAAAAACATTGTATATATATTTTATTGTGAATGGTGAAATTAATACAATGAAGAGTTGAATGGTTTTCTCCTGGTCAAGGGTTTTCGGTATAAATCTCTGTGTGCTATGTGTATGAGCCATTGATTAATTTCCTTTTTGATTAAGAATATTTATGCATTGCTTTACTTCATAGGTTTAAAAATTACAAATACCTCATGCAATGAGTTGGAAACAATTCATTAAAGACTTCCAACAATTTCCTGAAAATTAGCAGTTTGTTGGATTTTTGTCTCTTTGATTGTTGCCACCTATCTCCAAAGCCTAGAATCCAATGAAAGAGATGGGATTCGACCTCCTAAGGATATATATATATTTTTTATATTTAATGAAGGAAGAAGCTCTTGGAGAGGGGTTGGATTTATGATCAAAGAGAGGATATATCTAGAGGAGCAGTTGAGTTTCTCATTTGTAAGCCCGAGGGCATGTGTTGTAGTCATTTCTTCCATTAGAGATTCATAAAAGTTGTGATACCAGACTATTTGTCTCTTGTTTCCAGTCTTTCTTATCATCTTGCTTGAGTAATATTTACATATTTTGAAGATCAAAAGTTGTCTTTGGTTAATGAATTCATGAGTTGCAAAGGATTTGTGGTAATTGCTTGTTAATCATAGATTATTGTTCAAACACTCTTTAAGATATATTACAGAAAGGATCTATGTTATATGGATATTCTTCTCTTTGTTTACCTTATATTATTTTATCCATCTTTGAATAA
>WSFP011538386.1:0-11749 GCA_009831015.1 Picea engelmannii
GGGACCATGTTGTCTACAAAGAGGATGGAGATCAAAACCCAGTGAAGAAGGCACCTATCCCCTGACTGAATATGTGTCTGGAGAAAAGGCTACATCTCATCAATATATATCCCAAACACTGTAGGTGAAAGAGGGCAACTCTAATTCACCCCAATGGTGCTCCTAATGAAGTCCAAAACTCCGTTAGCTATGTGGTGTCAACCAAGAATTGACTCATAGAGGTGCAGGATGGCTGGGATAAGAACATCCAAGATGCCAATATCTCTAAGCCTCTGAAATAGGGCCTCCCTTGGGACTGAGTCAATTGCCTTTCAAAAAAAATTAACATTTTTTCCTTGGAAAAAAACACCAAAATATTTTTTTAAAAGCATAAAAGCTATGAAATACATTTATCAGAATACTTGTTTCTTATTACATGGAACGACCTTCAAGACAGCTCTGATTCTTAATTCATCCATACCTAGTGTTAAAGAGTTCTTTTGCAGAACATATATGCATTTTGTATATTTGATTTTTTAGTTGATTTTCACGTCATATTCCAACTTTAACATCTGAAATAGGACAAGTGATAGTTAATCTGAGAGACAGATGAAGAAACTTGTTATAAATGCATCCACAAAACTAGCATAAAAGCTCTAAATACAAATATATGAATAATATAATATTTTTTCTTCTTAAATGGAACAACCATGAAAAAATCTCTAATTCTTAAACAAATCTTCCATGCCTAGTGTTAAAAAGTTATTTTGCAGCATGTATACTCATTTTGTATATTGAATTTTTTATTTGATTTCCACATGTCATATTCCAAAATCACCATCTAAAATACAATGAGAATTGGTTAATCTTATAGACACTTGAAGAAGCTTGCTAAAAATGCATTCAAAAGCATCATAGTAGTCCACGTGGTTTCCAAGATCATAATCAAACATAGAGGCTGGGCTGTAAATAAATCCACTATATGGTCCAAGAACATTTTATTTCAGTCCAAGACAAAAGATCAATGGTAACGTTTATTTGCATGCTTGTGTTTGCAACTTATTTGCATGCTTGTGTTTGCAACCATGTGAATCATCCCCATGGTGGCTCATTCGAGCACGTACAAGTTTTAGATATTCAATCCTGAAATACCATAAGGCATCTGAGCTGCTGAAAACTGTGTTCCAAACCATCAAAGTTGCCCATCATATAACACAAGAGCAGCTAAGGGAGCTAAAAAGACGGTTTAAAAGCAAGAGTCAAGTTTGTTTATTTTGTTGGTGCACAACATCACGACCAAGGAAGAGATACTAAGTATGAAAATAAAACTCCTGAGATAACCTCTAGGCTCATTAATAGTGCATGTGTTGTCACCAGTCAATTTTTCCAACATTAAAATGTCAAGAGTAATCTCAACAGATTTAATTATTATGACTTTCAGCCTTCAAAATCTTCTGTACTGACAACGGGGACTTCGTTCACTGATGGGGTCAATGGAGTATTAAACTGTACACCAGAGCTCCATTCTCACTATGATCTGCCCAACCCAGTAGAGATGTGTCAAAAGGGATGAGGTTAGGTGTAAGTACCAGGTAAATTTGGCAAAATAGATACCCCTCCAACCTGGAAAATTTGGCAAAATACAAACCACTCTAACCTGGCACCTAAGCCAAAGAAAGTCTGTTATGTGATGCAGCAGCTGACCTTGGGGCATGTTTCCCGAAGCGAAAAAGGAAAACTCTGTAACAAGAACAGCAAAAATGCGAGTTCAGAACCATCCTAGTTGCTTATAGCCTATTTTATACATGTGATGAGGGATGTACAAAGGATGTCCAGCCATGCATCATTTGCAAGTTGCTAAGAGATTTCCAAAGGATGTGTGGCTGGCAAGAATAAAGGACCTGTGAATTTTTATGGTTTCCATCCCACATGTCTGAGAGAGAAATCAAATAGTACTAAAATGAACTATTAAAATGCCTTATAGGTGGAGTGAGATAATTTGAGTATAAAATGCCGAAGTATACTAATGAGATAAGTGTGGCACTGTAGGCTAAGTAGCATGAGGATGCATCACCAGCCCAAAAGGAGAGGGCACCTAGACGTCCCAATACCGAGTATGATGGTACCAGTACTGGTACCAAGACATCCAAGAGATGCCCAGCCCAAAAAGAGGAGGGCACCGGGACATCCTAGCACCAGGTATGCCGATGCTGCTACTGGTACCGAGACATCCAAGAGATGCCCCCCAACCCCATTTTGGGGACATCTCCTCCAAATCAAAGGACACCCCCATCAAAATCTAGGATGTCAATGGGGTTATACCCAGCAGGTAACCCCACAAAAACATCAAAAAAAGACAAAAAAGGGTCAAAACTATTGAAACCTTAACTGATTTTTTAATATATATATATAAGCCACCAAACAACAACAACAAACATTATTTTGCATACTTGGAGCTAAAAGCAAAAGTGGGAACTGAAATTCTTTTGAGATCACTGGTTTGTAGCTGTGGAACTGGACATAGATTAAGGACAGTGGGCTGTCCCCACATTCGGCAATAATTTTTGAAAAAATTAATTTCATTTAATCTCAAGCAATTACAAATTTAACTGGACAGGTGGAATTTTTACAAAATTCTAAAAAAAATGTTAAAATTTGTTTTTTGTTGAACTTGAAAAAAATAAAAACAAAATCATATATATATATATACACACACACAAACACAACCAAGTATGGAATTTCTTGCAAGGAACAGCGATACCTGATTTTTTAGTAATGCAGTTGAGAATATGGGATCTTAATATCATGCATGTATGGATAATATAAGCATGTAATTAATGCGTATATTTATATAAATAATATGAATACTATAGTTGAGATTACACCAACAAAGATTCATCTAAACCAGCATATATCCATCTAAACCCCAGATCTATCAAGCACTAAGAGGGATCCAATCCCTTGAGGTGTACACCTTTCCTGAGTTTTACACTCTTAAAAAAGCTTGCACCTCAAGAGATTTGATCCCTCTTGGTGCTTGGTATATCTGGGGTTTAGATGAATCTATGCTGGTAATATTGATTTCATGACTCATAATTTCAGAATTTTGTAAAGTTCAATCTTCAATGTTCATAAATGATGTTGATGTTCTCTTGAGTCTTTATGTAATTCATCGTAATACCAAACAGCAACAACCACTCTAGGATAAAGCATAGTTGGAAAAAATGAATCTTCAAAACGGTTTAATTTCTGGGGTGTGAACATGGAACTTCAAATCAAAGACATCCTTAACACCAAAACTAACATGGAAAACAGAAACAAAGAAAACCCCGAGGATCGTAACATTAGATAATGAACAAATGACTTATTTATTACAAACTTATAAAGAGAAATTCAACCCAAGTCTGGAGAACCGAAACTGCCTAACAACGGTTATAAGTTAGTAAAGGAAAAGCACCATTTCAAGAATCGGAACAAACTGACATTACCTACAGTGTAAAACTAGAATTTAGCAGGTGGGCACCATAGTTATACAATACACGAATTCGAATTTGGATTAGGATTCGGTATCGCACTAATACAAAATGATACTCCCGTAAGGTAAAGTCCCAACATAATCTATTCTAGTTTGTATTTGCAAATGCCTATGACAGTTTGTCTTTGCAGTTAGAAGGAGAATAGTGAATTTTTTGCTGGAATGACGTTTTTGACACACTAGGGTTTCCATATGAATCTAGTCTGAATTTAGAGGAAATTCAGCTGAAACAAACTCCTCGCCCAATTTCCATACGGAATGTTCTGATTCAGCCAAATTCTGATACTATGGTAGACACAACTGAAAACCCCTTGGGAAGAAAGAGTGCATAATTTCTTAAACGAGCTGTAGAAGACAACAACCACTCTCTTAGACTGCCCTGAATCCACCAGGGAAAATTTAAATTGAAACAAAATATATATTTTGAAAAGAAATATTGCAATCCAAGATATTCCAACCCATGAGAAACACGATGAACTACGAGACTTCATATCCGAGATGATTATAATTCCTTCCAAGATATTTTAGACCACGAGAACCAAAACAAACGAAGAGACTTCATGTAAAAGCCGTCGAATCAAAGAAATGAACTCTTAGGATATCACATTTTGAATTATTATTTCTTTGATTGAACCCTGGTTACATGCATTCTCGTTTTCGAGCAACTAAAAATGAGTCTAAGCAAGACGTTGACTAGAGACCTAGGGTTTCAGCTACTGCTTAGTCTTCACATTCAGAATTTCAGGGGTCCTGATTTCAGCTTGCCATTCAGAAATTTTCAATTACTGCCTATAGGCCACATGGAATTCGAACTAGAACCTCTCAGTGACAAATTTTGACAAACAAATGACCCCCGTCTTCAAAAAAATTATAAAACCTCACATAATTTACACAATAGAGCAGAAATTTGAAATTTAAGCCAAATTGTCCACCCTATAGAGAAGAAAAAAAATATTAACTTTAAAAATAAAGGATTTGAATTACCTTGACGGTCAATGGAGAAGCGGAAACCCAAGCGGCTTCATCGTCGTCCTGCTCAATTCCTTCGAGGGTATCACACTCGTCGTCGCTGCTCATCAAGTCCGCCATGGCAGCCAGATTAATTTAGCAGACCTCTGTCTCTGGTGTCTAATGAGTTTCGAACGGCGAAGAAGAGGGTTCGAACTTCACGGCGTGAAGGCCGAATTGAGAAATTGGCGGTCTGACAGAGAGAGCAACGACAGTAGTATGATGATCCAACGCTATGCAGGAGCTAAATATTCCACTGAACAATGTACGTACGTATGTATATATATATATGATCGATCGGCGAATCGATAGCCAAATTTACTGAACTCCAAATTCAGAGTGCAATGTAAAAATAACCGGCTATCGATTTTTGGGAGGACTTCCAATTTTACCAGGATATACCGGACTTGAAATTCCCACTTTTTTCCACCCTATAATGACTCTCAAATCCATTCCAAAATAAACAAAAACGAAAAAGTAGTGTATAATCTTATAGCTTTAAAAGTTTTTGGTGGGGGAGATTTTAATTATTATTTAAAAGTTAGTTTATGGTTTGGTAGAATTTTAATGAGTGGGTCTAATGGTTAAGAACATGTGTGTCCTCTTAAGAGATTACAGGTTCAAATCCAGAGGGGGTAGGGTATGTATACCAATTTGGTGTGCTGACCTTAAAAATAGATTATTATTATTATTATTATATTTTTATTATTATGAAAATAGTTTATTAATATTTAAGAGTAATAATTTAATGTTAAGGTTATGGTTGAGTTAAATACTAAATTGGTGTATAAGACCTCTTGTTTGTGGGATAAGAGATTTTTTTTTCCAACAATTTAACTACTAATAATGTAAATTAATATATTTAATTGGATGAAAATTAATTTTGGGAGGGCAAATACTTACAAGACACATCTAAGTATTTTATATTTAATTTGAATTTTGTTATTATTTTAAAGCTTTTTTAATATTTGGTTGTGTAGAGGAAACCATCAATATTAATATACAGTAAAATTGTCAACTCCTAAACTTTAAGAGTTAAATCAGCATAGATC
The DNA here is from genome assembly GCA_009831015.1 of Picea engelmannii. Taxonomy (NCBI): domain Eukaryota; kingdom Viridiplantae; phylum Streptophyta; class Pinopsida; order Pinales; family Pinaceae; genus Picea; species Picea engelmannii. Next base: position 5,575 of record WSFP011538386.1, read on the forward strand.
CATCTTAACCCGAAATCTATCAAGTGTTCGATAGATCCTAGGTTAAGATGAATCTATATATTTTTTAGTATATTAATATATTTTATAATTTATTACTACCTTCATAATCACTACATTGTTTTGATGATCTATTAATTAAAGCTAACCCAAATCTAAACATAACAAATTCAAATCAATATACATTTTTTAATATATAAAAATATTTTATAATATATTAATTATTAATTTATTATTATTATTTTAATACCTTATATTACATAGATATCTCTTCCATGCATTTATGGTTCAAAAATAATCTACCATTTATTTTCTTTTTATTAAAAAACCCTATAAACCAATTATTTTTTATGTATATATTTTTAAATGTTTTAAAAAAAATAAGAACTACATAATGTATTTTCTTTTTATTAAAAAACCCTATAAACCAATTATTTTTTATGTATATATTTTTAAATGTTTTAAAAAAAAATAAGAGCTACATAATGGCAATGTCTGTACTAGTTTTAGTTTAAAGAAGTGAACTTAGAGTAAAGCAAAAGGAAGAGCAAAGGTGGGTGAACAATTGTATCTCTCGGAATGTGTGAGAAATAATAGCTAGTAATACTATTTTGAAATTTTGCACCAAAAAGTAACAAATATAAAACTACATGTACAACAACTTGTTATGTGTCACATGTATTAAATTTTTTTGGTAAAATTATTCTAGTATGCAAATTTCTATTTATGTAATTTTGTGATTTATATCATTATTAAAAATAAACAAGAGAACTATCAATTCAAAAAGACACATAAAGAAATTCAACTTGTTTATGATAATCCATGTGAACAAAACTGATAGATAAAGAGGAAAATTATTTAATATAAAGGTTATTTTAGAGAGTTATTTTTAATTTCTTGAAGTTGGCATGCTCAAAACTGTTAAAGTTTTACTTATACAGCTAGCAGTTACAGTTCTTCTTTATTATTATAATCATTTAGCACATTAGCTACATAAATAAGATTATTAAAAGAGAGGCAATCACAAAAATAATAGAGACACACGGATTATCCTGGGAAACCTTCATGGGTGAGAAAACCCAGCAAAAACTTCCTCAATATAGATAGACCAAAGACCAAACTCCTCTACTCCTTTACTAGGAAGAGTAGCACACCACTTAACCAAGAGATACCAAGAGATAGACCAAAAACCCTCCTTGATGTCACCCCTAGTTGCAGCAGCTTCTCCTCCAAGACTTACGCATTGTAGAGTTGAGTGTGTGTGTGGGTCTCCAAATGAGGCATTGGTCTCTCTTATAAATAGTGGTCTGGCCAACCTATAATTAGGTCTGGGTCGACCTGTCACTCCACCCTTTTAATTTACAATTAACTGTCAAGGCACAATAGGGCCGACTTTTACTAAGGCACAATAGGGCCTAATTAAATATAACATAGTAATATTATTCAACTCTCTCTCAGGTAGAATATTCTTCGAAGTTACAATATTTCAACACTCCCCCTTAACAAGAAGGGTATTCTACTAACAAAATTAATAACAACTGACTGGACTCAATACATCATCAAGAGGAGGGGACATCATCATCAACATTGTGAACACTATCAATCATATCTATAGGTCATCGGAAGTTTTTCTCATCGTCAACATCAGTAGAAACTGAACATCATCATCATCTGCAGCGCGGAGCTAGAGTAACATCAGCATCATTAACAGCATGAAGTTGGAACATCAACTTCAACAGCACGAAGCTAGAATAACATCATCATCAACAACAACATGAAGTTGGAACATCAACATCATCAACAACATGAAGTTGGAACATCAACATCATCAACAGCATTGATCCAGGTGGATATTGGTGGCCACCCACCTATTCCAACTGGCTCCTCTTAACTGTTTTTAGTTCAACACGTTCTTCTGTACCTCTTTGCAATTGTGGGTTCTACACTTTTGGGGTTGTCTGAAGCCCTACATATCTTCCTGGTGGATACTGGTGTCCTCCCATCTAATCCAACTAGCTTATTTTGTATGTTTTCTTGTCAGCACATCTTGTTGTACTTCCAGGGCCGTTTTGGGGCCCTAAACATTGTTTTTCTGGCTCGCCACGGTCAAATTGTACATCGATTCATAGTTTGACAGTAAAATGTGTAGTTCTCTAAAAGACCTGTCCAACGGGCTATCAAGCGCCTAAAACAGAGGTCGTATGCAAAAGTTACGACCCCAGGAAGTTGAGGTACCAATTTACCCATAGGGACCCACATAACTTTTGGCGTTTCACTTCCTAGGGTTAGGTTTTTGGATGTCTAGGGTTTTGGCATTCATGAGTAATATCAAAAAGGCCTCTAGAGCCTCATTGTAATCATTCTGCTCAGACAGATGCGCGTAGCAGCCACATCTCTTCTCAAAGATAGCTACCACCATTCGAGCAAGTGTTTCAATTCAACAGTTTTATAGTTTCAGCCTATTTCATTTATTCAATAGAAGAGATTGTTCACTGGATATATGTGTTGTTCTTCATATCTCTGTGTTTATTGTGTTCGGTCTGTTAATTAGTTCGTTTCGCTCCTAAATCTGGATCAGTGGTATCAGAGCGGTCTACTCTTCATTTATTTTTCTTCATGCATGTCCCCGACAAGATCTAGGTACAAGAAGTTGGGACTCAAACCAATCGATTCGTTGCAAGATCGGTCAAGCCAAGGCCGACAACAAACCATGGGGGACAAAAAGAAAGATGATGGAGCAGGAGATCCTTTTAAAATGTTGCTCGAGGAAGCCCTCGCGCGACAAAGGAACGAAATGATGGACAACTTTGCGCAAATCCTTCGACAACTACCCACAGGAGAAGCATCTTCATCAAGCAGCCATGCAACCCCCTTCAAGATATAGGTAAATTTTGATATTCCATTATTTGAAGGAATGATAGATGTAGATGTTGTAGATAAATGGTTGAATATGCTCGAAGGGTATTTTTCGGTGCATAATTTTTCTGATAGGGAAAAGATTACTTTTGCACTCCTCAAGGTCGTCCCCCATGTTAAGGACTAGTGGGATACTTACTCTGAGCAAAGGGCCATAGAGGAATCAACAATACTTGTGGTTTACCCTAAATGGGATTCCTTCCGGAATGCCATTAAAGAACAATACTACCCCATTGGAAGCTACGAGGACCAGTACACCTGATGGACCACCCTACGTCAAGAAAGGAACCAAACAATACCAGATTTCACCAATAATTTCCATACCCTACGCACCAAATTGGGTATCAAAGATTCTGAGCGACATCTGGTGCTCAAATATCGCGGTTGTTTGCATAGATACATTCAAACAGAAATGGAGTTTTTGGACATCGACTCATTGGGTACGACTTATAGATATGTTGTCAAGATTGAGCAGAAATTTAAGCAGAAGAGGCGAGAGTTCGGATCTGCAAACTCCTCACAGTGGAAGTAGGGAAAAGGCAGCCCCAACCCACATGGCAAGGGACAAAACAAAGTTGGCCACTCTCGGGACAATGAGTCAAAGCTGTAAAACAAGAAGGGCGATGAAAAGATGAAGAAGGACACAGGAAAATGGTGTGAATACCATAAAATCCCTTGGCACAACTCTGAAGAATGTCACTCAAAGTAGTCACTCGTGGCCGAGTTAAAGGCATCTGAGTCTAAGGTTGATTCTGACTCCAAATCAAATCCAGAAGGGGGGAAGTGGATTATCGATGTTGAACCCAGTGCCATTGTCTCTACCACCAATGTCCAGCCAAGCAAACCAGAAGAACCAAAGGAAGGGGAATGCCTTTTTCACTCACATATGTCGGTAAAGGGGGATCTGCTTCATTTCATTGTCCATAGCGGCAATCAGAAGAACCTGATTTCAGCAGAGGTCGTCAAGCGATTGGACTTTCCGACGACACCGCACCTGCAGTCCTACACCATCAGCTGGCTTTGCCAAGGAAGAGATCTTTGTGTCAGCCAACAGTGACATTTGCCCTACAGCATCAAGCCTTTCAAAGATGAGGTATTGTGTGATATTGCTCCCCTTGAAGTTTGTGATGTTCTTTTAGGACAACCATATTTGTGGAAGCGTCATGTTGTGTATAAGTCTAGGACCCGCAGTGTTATTATTACTTTGGGTAGACAATTGTACAGGATACCAGAGGTATTGCTCCCTACCATTATTTCTCTAATCTCTGCTAAGCAATGCAATAAGGTCATTTCACAGACCGGGAAGTTCATCTTCTTTATGATCCGTGCTCACAGTAAGCAGAAGGTCATCGCCACATCCATAGCCTCTACATAGAGCCTCTCTTTGCAGCAGAAGCAAGTGGACGGGATTGTGGAAGAGTACAGAGACATCTTCTCCTCACCCACCAGGGTACCAACGCACTGCCAAGTCAAGCATCCAATTGATCTGACCCCCGATGCACCTCTACCCAATGGACCAATCTATCATCACTCGCTGATGGAAAATGACAAAATCAAACGTTAGATCCAAGAGCTTCTTTAAAAGGGGCACATCAAACCCATCTCCTCCCCTTGCGGAAGCCCGATTGTACTGGTGCAAAAGAAGGATGGGACCTAGCGACTCTACATTGATTACATAGCATTAAACAAAATCACAGTCAGGAACCAGTACCCAATTCCCAGGATTGATGACCTTATTGACCAACTCAAGGGGGCAAAGTTCTTCAGCAAGATTGACCTAAAGTCTAGCTTCCACCAGATTCCCATTGAACCAACTAGTGTATGGAAGACAACCTTCAAATATGTTGGCATAGGGGCAGACCCAGGGTTCAACGCTTCAACAACGCACCAAAAAAACCCTAACTATCGGCCCTTTCGGCAACACTTGTGAAGCAGATGAAGTCTCACCCGAGGTAGAGGCAGGGGGGGTTGCAGGACTCAAGTGTCTACAACCTAGCTGGGACACAGATCTGTGATCACAATACTTAACAGAGCACTTAGCAATTAGCATTCATTAGTCTTTAACCCTTATTCACATCACAGGTTAAACCCTTATTACAGATCGACACAGTAACAACCAAGATCAAGCACCTCTAACCATTCAGTACATAGCATCGGAGCATATCTAATCATTCATTCATGTATAAAGCACTAAACATCAATGGATCTACCTATTACACCAAGATTATTACACTAAGCAATTAAATACATAAACAACATTAACATCATAGTACAAAGCACATTGACACAGGATATACGTGGTTCACCCCAGTGTGGGGCTACGTCCACCAATCTTCTTCTCTTCTTATTAGTCTCTTCCAATCTTCTTACATGCACCAAGTCAGAACGCCAACTCCGCATAGGATAGGAGATTTGCGCGCACATCGCTAGATCCTCCTTCCCCGAGTTGTATCAAAGCACAAAGCCTTACACAGTCCGTCTACACCAAGCACTTACAAAACTCTTGCACTTAACTCTCCAAGCCTTAACACAGCTTCTTGTGCATAGCTAATATTAGCACTAAGCCATCGACCCTTTATTACATCACCTAGCTACTTATTTATACATTACAAAAGAGGCATAAGCATGGGTAAACCCATGGAACAACATCCCATACCCATTACATAAACCCAAAAAGCCCGCAAAAAGGGTGAGATCCCACGATCTTCGCTTCGTTTGGGCGCTCCATCTTCGACCAACCCGTCGAAGTCCCAAAAATGGTCAAACATGACCAATGTTTCCACAAAACTTGGTCAAGGGTCAACATGCCCCCAACACTCACTTGTGACTCGTCCCGAGTCACTCTGATTTGGGCAACACTGCTTCGAAGGCCTCGAGCTTAACTCGAGCTACCTCGACTTGTTGCTTCACTAGAGCCTCCTGCTCGATGAACTCTTGAATGACTTGCTTGATGACAAGCCCTTCCAGGCGTTGTTCCACTGTTGCGACCACCTGTTATCCTTGTCCCTCGATCTCTTTAAAGAGGGTACAAGCTTCATCATGCACCGGCTAGAGTCGTTGTGTCACCTCCATCACTCTGCTCTGAATGGCAGTGACCTGTTGTTGAACTGTGCGCTGCTCCTGTGCCCTCTTCATCTTCTCCACTGCTGTAAGCAACTTCAACTGCACTTGCACTATAGACGCCTGTTGCTTCGCCTCCTGGAGTTGTGCCTCTAATGTCCTCAGTTTCGGGTCTTCTGCAAGGCGCTCATAGGTCTGTGCA
>WSFP011538395.1:0-11749 GCA_009831015.1 Picea engelmannii
AGCCAGTGGAATAGGTGGGTGGCCACCAATATCCACCTGGATCATCTCCACAACAAAAATATCCTCACTTTCCAAAACATATCCCCCAGGAATCTATAAACAAGGAAACACCATGGGCATATTTTAATGGGGCCTCCGAAGGAAATCCTAGCGGAGCAAGAGGAACCCTTCATCACTCTGATAGCCGCAATATCTCTTTTTTCTGCTAGTATTGGCAAAGAAACAAACAACTACTATGAATTACTAGCACTCAAACTTATGCTATTGTTGGCTCTAGAAAAATGAATTTCTCACCTACAAATCTACAGTGATTTCCTATTGGTCATACAATGGATGAAAGGATATTTCTCTTTATAGATATTCACATTGCAACCTTTATTTTGAGATATTACGAGAAACAAAACAACCTTCTCTCCCATCAATTTTTAACACTTATATAGGAACATAAAAAAGGAATTTGACCAGTTATCAAACGTTGGACTTTCCTTGGGAAGATGAATCTATAAACTCACTAAGAGCACTCAAGCTCACACCTCATAATATATACACGAGCCCTAGTTTTAAATTTTGACGTGTTATTTTGATTAAACAATGCTTTTGTGTTTTTATTATGAGGACTATCTACAATTTTTATGTAAACCATATACTTCCAAACTAAAGGATGTTTTTTTTTTTTTGTTCGAGGTTGAATCATATCAAAATTAGATTTCTTTTTGAAAACTATATAGCCACAATTTTGTATTTCCTGAAGACTATTGTATAGTCTCATATTTGCAAGCTTTAATGCCTCCTAAAATGCTTACAAGCATTTACCTTTGTGATTTTGTTCTATATAATAAAGTTGCTTGACTTGTTTCCATGGAAAAAAAAAATCATTCACAAATCTTTATAACATTGTAAAAATAAATAAAGACAAAGGTGGGCACGGGATATTAAGTGACTCGACTGATAAAGGAGAGCAAGGGATGTTAAGCGACTCGACTGACAAATGAGGGAGAGGGACATTAAGTGGATCGACTGACAAATGAGGGTGAGGAATGATTGTATCTATAATATCAATAAAGGAAGGCATAAAGGAAGGTGGGTAACTTAGGTGATGGAAAAAAGGTATGAAGGGTGCGTAACTCTAACCAATGTTTCCACTAATGGAAGGAAGAACGAACGTCCCAACAAATGCTACTAAAAGGAAGTCATTTCCACAACTGTAGGTCCCCATGCCATAAGTCCTTAAGTCCCCATACGAAATGAAATGTTCTCCTCTATCATTCCACTTTATTGCCTAAAAGAGGACATTCCATTGTTTGGGAATGAAGGGAAACATATAAGGAGGGATATGGATGGATATAATTAAGCTATATAATATCAACAAATGGAAGAAGGGGAAACTATTTGACATCTTCCCTCGTAAAAAATGAATTGTGTAGTTACCAAGCACACACACACACACACACACACACACAATATATATATATATATACCTTGGAAAAAAGAACACTAGCATATATTCATTTTACCTTAGGATCTTTTAAGCATTCAAAGATTTGCATCTCAATTTTTTGTAAATCCCTCTTAATACTTAATAGATCCAAAGTTATGATGGATATGCATCGAAGGACCTACACATATCCATCCAATGCATAAGTATGAAAAACACATCACCTCTAACTATTATCGAAGTCAATAAGATAACTAAGAAAAAAACCCTTGACCTTGCATGCTTAGTAAGACAACACATGACGATTATATCTAACGAAATCTAATTAAATGGCCAAGATGAAATCCTTAAATCTTATGTGTTAGGGATTGGGTAATAAATGCAACTACATGATCAAGTCCCTACAATGGTCACTTTTAGTGGATAACATTGCTCATCATCATGGGAATTTGATTAGATTTGGTTAGATGTTGGATATAAGAGGCATGTGAGAATATTGATGTGTTTTCCATTCTTATACATTGGATGGATCTATGCGGGTCCTTCATCATGTGGCTTGTGTTTGTCGCTTAATACGTATTTATTAGCCCCAATGTTTCATAGGATGTGAGAAGATTACAATGAGAAGAGAAAATAGGGGAGGAATTCTGAGAAGGGAGTCCTAAAATGAAAAGGGTTGTCGTCATGGTTTTTATCTAAGTGTGTAGCATACACAAGTTTGAGTGGGATCATTGAAGTTATTTTGGCAATGGTAGAGGTGGTAGTTCAAAGCATTATGCTACATGGAAAGGAGGACCAAGATTTTACCATGTGAGCCATGAAAACCATCATAAGGGAATAATTGATCCAGATTTTATGAGCAGAATGAAATGAATACATATTAATATCAAAATATTTTTAACATAGAATAACAGATATACAGTAAAACTGGTTTCTATTCAATAAGGAAATAAGCTAAAATTGTAAAATACAACGGAAAACAAGCTTGCTAGAATGGTGGCACCTTATCTCTAAGAAGAGATGTGATGACTGCGCTCATTCGCAAGAAGAAGATTACAATGAGGCCCTCAAGGCCTTTTTACAATAAACAAAAATGTCAAAAGTCCTAGACGTCCAAAAACCTAACGTTAGGAGATGAAGCGCCAAAAGTCATGTGGGCCCCATTTGGGTAAGTTACTACCTCAAATTATCAGGGTCGTAACTTTTACATACAATCTTCGTTTTAGGTGCACGATTTCCTATTGGAAAGTTCTATATGAGGATTGCACATGTTCCCTACGACGATTCCATACACCTTTTGGCTATGGCGAGCCCTAAAAATGTGGTTTAGGGCCTCAAAACGACCCTGGAAGTCAGGGACCCGAAAACTAGGAAAAAACTGTCGAACTGGAAAACTGCCAAAATGAGCCAGTTGGAATAGGTGGGAGGCCACCGACATCCTTTTGGATCAATCCTCCACCCTTAGGAAGGAATGGTATCCATTGCGTTGAGTGCCCCCATTAGATGAGGAAATTTTTGCTGAATTTGGCCCCGGGTGAGCCACTTGCCTTGGTGTAAGAGCTGCCCTGCTTTGACAACTTGATAAAGCTGGATCCTTTGCTAGAGAGTGCCCTTGAATTGTTTTTCTTCAATCTTATCATTGGATTCCTGTTGCATGCAGTCGGGGTTGAGCTCTGTTGGTGTCAGTTGTTTTGCTATCTCTAAGGTGTCTAATAATGGTGGGAAACATGGTAGAAGGAGATCCACCTTGAACATTGGGTGCAGGACAAGGAAAGGAGGAATGTTGAGCTCAAAAGCATTATCACCCACAACCTTGATGATGGTGTATGACCCATAATGGAGTGGGCGAAGCTTTGATGGGGTTCGTTAAGGAGTTCTTTCTGCAAATGAAACCAAACTTTATCGCCCACCTGAAACTTATGTGACACTCGGTGTTGATCATGGCGCTGCTTGTACTTGTCATTGGACTTATGTAGGATATCCTAAACATATTGGTGGATGTGATGGATCTGCTCAATGAACCGGGTGGCTTTGTCAGCTTCAATTGGAGCAGGAGATGAGTCAGATGAGGTGGCCACAAGGGGCAGTGCAAGATCTATGGGACTATTGAGGAAAACATATGAAATGATCTTACTCAAACATTTTCAGATCCTGCTTGGCTAAAGCAATATAGACAGGAATATCACCCTATGTTTATAGCCCTAAAAAATGATATCCTAACTCACAAGTATTGTTTACAAGTGCTTAGGTTGTTTTTGTTTTTATAAATAAAAGCTTATTGGAAAAATCATTATTTATGTAATTTTCTGAACATATCAGATGTTGAAATAAATATAGAGACAAAAGTAAAGACACCAAGTCAATAATCAAACATATGAGACATAAAGCAATCCTTTATTTCATTCTAATTCATCAACGAATCGTTCTCTTTACAAATTTTCCCGAGGAAGTTTTGGACCAAAGTCAAACTTAGACGTCCCAGATGAAACATACAAAAGGACTTCTGACAGAAAATAAAAAACTGAACTTAAAAAGCTAGATCAACTTTCCACAGATTGCTTCCCACTAGACTCTGCACAGTAACCTTTGTCAGTCATGAAATCTAATTCACAAACGGACAAATCTACACATACTATCAAAGATAGATCAACACCTTTGAAAAACAAGTGCCCGAATGATGTAATTCAACTCTAAATATCATTGTCTACAATATGACCCTGTTATCATAAAAAATAATTAGGCTTCTAATGAATTAAGGAATGAATGCAAACTGAATTATCTCAACAAAAACTCAAAGAGCAAACCTTAGTATGCTTCTCCTTCTATTCTCCTCTTGTTCCTTCCTTTCCTTTTGCCTTTAAGAAAATTAGAATTGGTTGAAGCAGTTGAACTACTTCATTAGTTAAGTTAACTAAAAACTCAACCAACTTTTTAGTTAAGGGGGGAAAGTAATAAATCATAATAAGGGTTTTTGAATAAATAATAACTAGTAAGTGGGACCCCTTGTGACTCCCTTTAGCTTTTAACAATCATAACACAACTAGTTAATTAAACAAAACATCCCTCCTTGTGACTCCCATCATCACATTCATATTTGACAATTTATCTCAATGACATTTGAAATTATTTCCAAAATATATTATTCCTCTATCCAAAAATAGTGTGCTGTCCAAAATTTCAGAAGTCCGCTGTTCTCATCAATTAATAAATAAATAAAACTTAAAATCCATATTTTCCACTCTGGGAGGCAATCTTCCCTTGTTGCTGTTTTCACCTTTTGATATCTCTAAATTGGCCTTAGGCTGTGTGGAGCCTTTAGGCCTAATCTCGCTGATCACATGAGAGCAATCATCCCTCAAATGCATGCGAAAGGACACACATTTGTCAGAGTCATTGGAGGGTGAGGAAGGGGCAGCGATGGATTTTCCTTTGTCAAGGGCATGGTGGGCCTCGGTTTTCAACCTTTTGCTCACATGGGAAGATTGAACTGGTGAGTGGATAGGGGAAACTTGGACAATTTGATCGATAGGTGAGTGAGCAGGTAAAGATAAGTTAGGCCAGCCACGATGTTTGGAGATTGTCGGGTGGACAATTTCTTGCCATCTGATGTTCTCAGAAACTTCATGCTGTAGTGAGACATGAGGAGGCACGGAAATACCAGGGACCTGTGGGGCTTGGAAGGGAGGCTTTTCGGGCCTAGGTTGCACCACTCCTTGCCCAATCCAGTTAAATAACCCAGCTTGAAATAGCTGGCCTAACTCTTGTGAGTCTGCATCAAATTGTATAGAGAATCTTGGCCTTCTAGGGCCCATGTTACAATTACCTCTCCCTCAGTTACCTCTACCGAAAAATCTCATTCCTATATGTATAATTGATTAGCAAATAGTTTCTTTAACAACCATACATGACAACTCTTTTTAAAATATGAAATAAAATTTGGCTCAACGACATATCAGACTCATGCAATCCAATCCACACAAATTGTTTAATAGTTGTCAATGAGCAGGGGGTGGACAAAGGTTATGGGATATGCGAGGGGTTGTATCGAGCGAGAAATGTTAAAATGAGGGGGAAAAAATCATGATTACTGCTCACAAACGACAAACAATAAAATGTAATGTAAACCAAAGAATATATCATTGTAATCCATCCCTGCGATCTTAAATTGTCATAATACAGAGTTTCCTTTAACTGTAATTAAATTTTAGGAACAAGGAGTGGATCATATTTGTGGGGAGGATCATATTTGCCTTTGGGAGCATAGGATTTATTCCTAGTGTTGATGATCATGACATATTCTGGCTCTGCAAAATCTAGGACATCGATGGTAGTTTCTGGTGTTTTACCAAAGATCTTATCTATGGCGCTCTTCCTTACCTCACATGTGGATTCCTCATGGTGCTCCTCGCAAAATTTACACCAACTTCGAGGCATGATAGCTTTAGGCTAAAAATTATTTTTCAATTGGGTTTCTAAAGGGAGTTACATAAGAGGATGAATCTCTAGGGGTGAGAGGGGAGACAATTCCCTTTCTCTCATACACTATCATATGATTATTCGTATCTTGTACTAGTTGTAAGAGGGCGAACATGTCTGTCTGTTTAACTGATTCTCCCTGGGGAAGACATGTTTTTTCGAGCTGGTCTGATCTTGAAGATCGTGCTCAATATTGGGCTGCCTTGTAACAGGAACAATCATTAAGAAATAAAACAATCAAAGAATCAATATAAGAAAAAATAGATGTATTCAATGCTAATCAAGCATAAAAATTAACTAGAGAGATATTGAATATCTCTCCAGTATGGTCGCCGAATAAATGTTGAGGAAAATATATGAAATGATCTTACTCAAACATTTTCAGATCCTGCTTGGCTAAAGCAAGATAGGCGGGAATATCACCCTATGTTTATAGCCACAAAAAATGATATCCTAACTCACAAGTATTGTTTACAAGTGCTTAGGCTGTTTTTTTATTATAAATAAATGCTTGCTAGAAAAATCATTATTTATGTAATTCTTTGAACATATCAGATATTGACATAAATATAGAGACTGAAGTAAAGACACCAAGTCAATAATCAAACATATGAGACATAAAGGAATCCTTTATTTCATTCTAATTCATCAAACAATCATTCTCTTTAAAAAAATTCATGAGGAAGTTTTGGACCAAAGTCAAACTTAGACGTCCCCGATGAAACATACAAAAGGACTTCTGACAGAAATTAAAAAACTGAACTTAAAAAGATGGATCAACTTGCCATAGATTGTTGCCCACTCGACTCTGCACAATAGCCTTTGTCAGTCATGAAATCCAATTCAGAAACAAACAAGTCTACACAGACTATCAAAGATAGATCAACACCTTTGAAAAACAAGTGTCTGAATGATGTAAGTCAACCCTGAATCTTGTTGTCTACAATAGGACCCTGCTATCATTAAAAAGAATTAGGTTTCTAATGAATTAAGGAATGAATGAAAACTGGATTATCTCAACAAAAACTCAAAGAGCAAACCTTAGTATGCTTCTCCTTCTATTCTCCTCTTGTTCCTCCCTTTCCTTTTGCCTTTAAGAAAATTAGAATTGGTTGAAGTAGTTGAAATACTTCATTAGTTAAGTTAACTAAAAATTCAACCAGCTTTTTAGTTAAGGGGGAAAAGTAATAAATCATAATAAGGGTTTTTAATAAATAATAACTAGTAGGTGGGACCCCTTGTGACTCCCTTTAGCTTTTAACCATCATAACACAAATAGTTAATTAAACAAAACATCCCTCCTTGTGAATCCCATCATCACATTCATATTTGACAATTTATCTCAATGATATTTGAAATTGTTTCCAAAATATATTACTCATTTATCCAAAAATAATGTGCTCTCCAAAATTTCAGAAGTCAATTGTTCTCATCAATTAATAAATAAATAAAAACTTAAAATCCATATTTTCCACTATGGGAGGCAATCTTTCCCTTGTTGCTGCTGTCACCTTTTGATCTCTCTAAATTTGCCTTAGGCTGTGTGGAGCCTTTAGGCCTAATCTCGCTGATCACATGAGAGCAATCATCCGTCAAATGCATGCGGGACGACACCGATTTGTCAGAGTCATTGGAGGGTGAGGAAGGGGCAACAATGGATTTTTCTTTGTCAGGGGAATGGTGGGCCTCGGTTTTCAACCTTTTGCTTACATGGGAAGACTGAACTGGTGAGTGGACAGGGGCAACTTGGACAATTTGATTGATAGGCAGGGGAGTAGGTAAAGATAAGTTAGGCCAGACACGATGTTGGGAGACTTCCGGGTGGACAATCTCTTGTCATCTGTCATTCTCGGGAACTTCAAGCCGTAGTGAGACATGAGGAGGCACGAGAATACCAAGGACCTATGGGGCTTGCAAGGGAGGCCTTTCGGGCTTAGGTTGGACCACTCTTTGCCCAATCCAGTTAAAAAACCCAGCTTGAAATAGCTGGCCTAACTCTTGCGAGTCTACATCAAAGTGTATAGAGAATCTTGGCCTTCTAGGGCCCCTGTTCCAATTACCTTTCCCTCGGTTACCTCTGCCATGGATACCTCTGCTGAAAAATCTCATTCCTGTATGTATAATTGATTAGAAAATAGTTTCTTTAACAACCATACATGGCAACTCTTTTTAAAATATGAAATAAAATTTGGCTCAACAACATATCAGACTCATGCAATCCAATCCATACACATTGTTTAATAGTTGTCAATGAGCAGGGGGTGGACAAAGGTTCTAGAATATGCGAGGGGTTGTATTGAGCGAAAAATGTTAAAATAAGGGGGAAAAAATCATGATTACTGCTCACAGATGACAAACAATCAACTGTAATGTAAACCAAATAATATATCAGTGTAATCCATCCTTGCGATCTTAAACTGTCATAATACAGAGTTTCCTTTAACTGTAATTAAATTTTAGGAACATGGAGTGGATAATGAATATGGGAAGGTGAGGGGAATTGTAATTAGCGAAAAGTGAAATAATGGTAGGGGAAAAGAGCGGATACTGTTTGAAAAAACAATTAAGTAATCCATAAAAAAATTCTGTATTTAATGCAAACGATCCAACATCAACTAAACAATTTCTGTGATCAATTTAACAATTACTGTGTGTTAACACTTGTTCATTGTCCACATTTAAATCTTTAACACTTTTAATTAGCACAGTGTCATTATATTCAAAATCAATATGACCTTCAACATCCTGTATAAAGAATTTTGTTCCTCTCATTTCTTCCATTTAATATTCAAAACAAAATCCCAATGAACACATAGTCATTTGTTTCAACTCTGTTCAACATCAAAACCTTAACCACTTGTCCATAAATTAAGTCCTCAAATCAAACACAGACACAAGCTCTTTGAAAACATGCCTGATTCCATTCCTTCAACCAATTTTAACAATTAAATCATAATGAAACCATACCACTAAAAATCTCGTTCCCATCTCTGATGGTGTAATAAGACAATACAATGCACGATATCCATAAATCATACATAATGGACAACCAAGACACAATCATCAACACTTCAAATTGCAATAATCCCGTTCAGACAATTAAAACACACAGTAACAACAACCACGATTTCAATTTATAACATGTTGTAGGAAACATACAGACCAACGCATAATGCAAAGAAGCATACTCCCATTCAAACCATAAAACAATGTTGAGTTATCAATCCAACTGCCACAATAAAAGAATGCAACGACTATATACCAATAATCATTTTCGATTATAACTCTGTAATCAACTCTAACAACAGAGGCGAGTCAATAATCAACCACTGTCGACACTATTCCACCAACTCATAACAGTCAACAAGATACATGACATGATATAACTGGCTCAATTTATCAAAATCGGGCTTTGAATAATCAAGGGTTCACTCGATGGAACCAACACATGGAGATTGGAGTCGACCATACCAACAGTAGGTGAGAATCCTTCGAGACAACGCGGTGGACATACAGACATTACAACCCTTAAATCGAATGATAGGGTGACAGTCCGACCTCAGGCATGAGAGACTATGAACATAGGAGAAGAGGTTCCTTACTGGCCAATAACAACACCGAGAACATTCAGGGCATAACCCTCGTGGTTTTCCCCAAAAAACTGAATAATGATGATATAAATGCAGAGCTTAGGTAATAACAACCAACCCTAAAGCAAGCCTCTTGGCATAATAGTCACCATAACCAACTGTGCATATACCAATAACATAAAGCAAGCCCATGACCAAGGGGAGGACCCAAAGGTGGTTCAAAAATTACATAACAACCCATGACAACAAATACGACCGGGTATGGTTACAAAGACTGTGAGGAGACTACCAACAAGTCCAGATGGGATGAAACCCTCCGAAAAAACCCATAGAGACAACAAAGAGGCTTCACGACTTCCACCACATAGAACCTGGAATGTGCGAGGGTGCTTGGAATTATACATGTGCAGGATATGCACAATCATTTGATTTAGAACCTCGGTTTGGCCATCTGTTTGGGGGTGGAAGGCCGTGGATATGTTGAGCTTGGTGTCCAGCAGTGACCAGAGCCTCAACCAAAATGTGCTGAGAAATTGACTGTCCCGATTTGAGATAATGGTTTGTGGGATTCCAAAATGTACCCAGACTTGTTCAAAGAAGAGCTTGGCAGTGGCCTCTGTTGTGATGCTCTTCTTGTAGGCGACTGGAGTCACCATCTTAGAAAAGCGATCAACAACCACAAAACACAGTCATTTCCCCTCTTGGTGTATGAGAGGCCTGACATGTAGTCCATGGAGATGAATTCCCCTTGCCTATCAAGAGTAGGTAGAGTGGTGTACATGCCCTGTTTCTTAGTGCTCGGTTTGGAAATAACGCAAGCAGTGCAGAACCTAATATACTTGCAGACCTCCTGTCAAAGTTTCGACCAGCAGAAATGTTTCTGTAGCATTTCCACTGTCTTTTCGATGCCGAAGTGTCCTGCCACTCGACTGTAGTGGGCATCCCAGATCAGGTTCGCTCTCTCTCTTGATGGAATGCAGATATAGCCCAAATGACACAACAACCCATCCTGAAGATGGAAATTAGCGACAACTGCATTTGCGCCCAACATTTGGTAGGTAGTGGCAAAGTCCGGGTCTGTCTCATAGAGTTGGGGCCATCCATAGGTCTCATGGCCGCAAGAGTCTAGCACCATAGTGAGTGTCGTGACGGGCGATTTGCTGAGGTAATCAATGACACGGTTGGTGCTTCTTGTTTTCTACTTGATGTTGACGTGGAATTGCTGCAAGTATGTGGACCAATTCCTATGGTGGTCATTCTCCAATTTGCCTTGTGTTTGCATGAACTATAGTGGCTTATGATCAATGTGGATGTCTGTCTCCTTTTCTAGAATGTAATGTCTCCATTGGCGACAGGCTTGCACAATGGAGTACATTTCTTTTTCATAAGTAGGGTACTTACGAACAACATTTGATAGTGTCTCACCATGATAGGCCACGGGGTGGCCGTGCCGAGTGAGAATGACACTGAGAACATAGTCTGAAGCATCTCTCTCGATCTCAAAGGGCTGCTGTAGGTCCGATAGTGAAAGTACTAGGGCTTAGAACAAACATTGCTTCAAATCATCGAACGCTTGTTGTTGGGACCAACCCCACACAAATTTCTCTTTACCACCACCCTTGGTTACTTGGCTGAGGGCCCATGTAATATGGGAGAATCCCAAAACAAACCTGTGGTAGAAATTAGCAAGGACCAAGAAACTCCGAAGCTTAGTGAGTGTGGTTGGGGCTGGCCAATCACAGATGACTTGAATCTTGGATGGATCCACATGTACACCATGTTGATCAATGATGTAGCCCAGGTAATGGACCCTGTCCATGTGATTTGGATTTTATAAGAAGAAAAAAATGACTACAGATTATTAACAGGTGCTTAACACAAATAATAGAGATACAATAAAATTGGTTTTCTATTCAATAAGGAAATAAGTTGAAACTGTAAACTGCAGCGGAAACAAGTTTGTTGAAATGGTGGCGGCGTATCTTTGAGAAGAGATGTGACGGCTGTTCTCATTCGCAAGAAGATGTTTACAATGAGGATTTGAAGGCCTTTTTACAATAAAAAAGAATGCTAAACACCCTAGACATCCAAAAACCTAACCCTAGGAGATGAAGCACCAAAAGTCACGTGGGCCCCGTTTGGGTAAGTTAGTACATTAACTTCCCGGGGTTGTAACTTTTGCATACGATCTCTGTTTTAGGCATATGATAGCCCGTTGGAAAGGTATCGTCGAGGAGATTCATTGTGG
>WSFP011538396.1:0-11749 GCA_009831015.1 Picea engelmannii
GCTACTTAGGTGCACACAAAACCAAAATGGATCACCAACCTAAATGTGCAAATACAAATGGGGTTTAGATTAGGGACATTACATTACCCTCCCCCTTATTTATGCATTGTATCTAGTGCATTATACACACATATACATACAAAACTTCAAACATTTTCAAAAAGATGAGGATACTCTACTCGCATAGCATCCTCATGGTCCCAAGTTGCATCCTTAGGACCATACCACACCCATTGTAACTTTACCATCTCCATGGATCAATTCTAGAGATACTTGACTTTTTGGTCCAATATGCAAACTAGTCACACTTGAAATCTACCTTCTAGCTCCACTTGAATCACATTCCAATAAATAATATGATTAACATAAGGTATGTACTTCTTAAGAAATGACACATGCAAAACATTATGAATACATAATAATGTAGGAAAATCACACATATAAGCAATAGGACCAATCCTTTCAAGGATTTTAAATGGCCCATAGTAGTGCGTTGCTAACTTAGAACAATTTTCCCAAATTCAGGGAACTGCGCCTGGATTTTACTTTCAAAAACACATGATCACCCACTTTAAACTCTATGCGGGTTCTTTCTTTATCTGCGCAAATTTTCTGACTATTCTAGGAATCCTTTAGATTTTGTCTGATCTTTACCATATGCTCCTCCATTTCCCAGAGTAAATCTTGCCCAACTACTACATGATTTGTTGGGTTGTCCCAACTCACTAGTGCGTTACACTTTCTACCATAAAGTGCCTAAACTAGAATCATATTTAAAGATGCTTGATACCCATTGTTGTAAGAAAAATATACCAAATTCAAATAGTCCTCCCACTTGGATGGTTTATCCATCACATACATCCTCAACATATCTTCAATCACCCGATTTACCCTCTCAATTTGACCATCTGTCTCAAGGTGATATGTTTTATTAAAGTTCAGTATTGTTCCAAATCCTTTGAATATCCCTTTCCAAAATTTCTAGGTGAACCTAGAATATCTATCAGACACAATTGTCTTAGGAACACCATGCAACCTAGCAACTTCACGCATGAAAATATCAGCAATGTTAGTTTCCTTATTCACTGACTTTATTGGAATAAAGTGGGTAGCCTTAGTAAGCTTTTCAACTACCACCATAATAGAATCATGTTTCTTATCCATCCTAGGAAACTTAGATATAAAATCCATCGTTATAACTTCCCACTTCCATTCAGGAATAGGAAAAGGTTGTAACAAACTAGCTGGATGTCTGTGATCAACCTTGACCTTCTGACATTCGAGATATCGAGCAATAAAATCTGCAACTTCCTTTTTCATACCTAGCCAAAAGTATTGCTTATTGATTGAGGCAATGTTCTTCTGGTTATTTGGCACATAGATTCAGCGTCTATACATGAGGATCCCATCCTCTCTCAACTTATAACCTTCAAATTTCTACTGCGACATACTTTTTTGTAAGTTCTCCTTTATGTCCACATAATGCAGATCTGATTTGGAAACTTATAAAGTTTTGTCATGCAAGTCCAATATATACATGCTAATGGTTGTAGCATGCATCTCATGCACTCTCATGATGAGTGCGTCAACTACCTTGTTTTCTTTTCCTCCTATATGCTTTATGTTGAAGTCATACTCACTGAGGAACTCTAACCACCTTCTTTGTTTGGAATTTAAACTTGGTTGTCCAAACAAATATTTCTTGCCACAATGGTTTCTTCTCAACTCAAACATTTTACCCATGAGATAATCTTGCCACATCTTCAATGCATGGATTATAGTTGTCATTTCTAAATCACGAGTAGCATAGATCCTTTCATGATCTTTCAACTTCCTTGAATCATATCACACCACATGTCTATTCCGACTCAAGACTATGTTGACTCCTTCCTTGCATGCATCCATGCACACAATTAAGTTCTGCATCAGGGTCAACAATTCTCAAAATTGGTGCACTGGTCAACAAACTATTCAAGTGATGAAAACTCCTTGCACAATTTGTAGACCATTCAAATTGGACACCTTTCTTTTGCAGGGATGTGATTGGATGCACAATATTTGAGAATCCTTCAATAAAACTTATGTAGTACCCTGCTAATCCCATAAAGGATCTCACTTATGCGACATTTCTTAGTGTTGGCCATTCCTCAATGCCTTTTATCTTTGTTGGGTCCACAACTATTACTTCCTCTAAAATGATATGACCGAAGTAATGAATTTGCCTCTAGTAAAATTAACACTTTCACAACTTTACATAAAGATGATGCTCCCTCCATACCTTCAACACCATCCTCAAGTGCTACTCATGCTCTTCTTCATACTTTGAGTAAATAAGAATTCCATCCAAAAATAAAATGACAAATTTAACTAAATAACTTCCGAAAATTCCATTCATTAAGCACATGAAGAAAGTTGGTGCATTTGACCACCCAAATGGCACCACTATAAAATAGTAATGACCATAACTTGTTTTGAAGGTAGTCTTATAGATGCATTTCTCCTTTATTCTTACTTGGTGATATCCATATTTGAGATCAATCTTTGAAAAATTCCTTGCACCCCTTAGTTGATCAAACATGTCATCTATCCTTGGCAAAGTATACTTGTTATTCATTGTTACCTTATTCAACTACCTGAAATCAATACAAAATCTCAGCATACCATCCTTATTCTTCATGAACAAAACTGGCACACCCCAAGATAACACACTTAGGCGTATATACCCCTTCTTCAAAATCTCTTCAAGTTGCATCTACAAATCCTTCAACTCTGGCATACTCATCCTATAAGGAGTTTTGGATACATGTGCTTCTCCTAGAATCATATTTATAGATAAATTGATATCTCCTTTTGGAGGAAATCTCGATATATATTTAAAGACATCCTCAAATTCCTTTAGTAATACACAGTCTTCAACACTTGGCACTTTATTCTTAGGTGCCTCTTCCATGTGTGTTGCAAATACTTGACATCCTTTCTTCTAAATTTTCTTCAATTGCAAGGATGAAATTTCTTTGATAGTCACAGCTCTTGGAATTCCTTGAACTGTTCTCAAATTGTCATTCTCATACAGGGAAGTAAATTCCTTATTATAACAATCCAGGACAACATGGTGCTCATCCAACCAATCCATACCAATGAAACAATCGTATGAGCCCACAGGTATAATATTCAAATCATCCTTTGTGTGTAGTCCATTCATCTCCAATGGACATGCCTTAACCATATCATTAATTTTCCTTTTTGCTCCTATAGATAATTGCACTAACCATGATTTTCTAAGATTGATTCTCGACAAATGGAAACTTTCCACCATTTTAGGATCTAGATAACTATGACTAGCTCCTGAGTCAATTAAAATAGAAATAGGTTGGT
Source organism: Picea engelmannii (assembly GCA_009831015.1). Taxonomy (NCBI): domain Eukaryota; kingdom Viridiplantae; phylum Streptophyta; class Pinopsida; order Pinales; family Pinaceae; genus Picea; species Picea engelmannii. The sequence continues at coordinate 3,376 of WSFP011538396.1, forward strand.
TGTTAATCTTACCTTCCACCTCGATCATGTGCGACTAGAACTCATCCTGCTTGTTATCCAGTGATGCGTAAATATTAGGTACACTTCCACCCATGTATTCAACTATCACATCTTGTCGTAAAATGTGTGTAGTCCTTGATTTTTCACCTCTTTGGGGACAATATCTAAATGCATGATTTTTTGCCACAACCCCAACATTGAATAGGTTGTTGCCTTGGTCTCTGTCCCACTGACTCATTCATTTTGGGCTCCTTGAGAATTGTCTGTCCTTGTGTAGTATTTCTAAAAAATAGTGTCTTAGCTTATTTCTTCCCATGTTCCACCTTAATTTTCATCTTGTCTTCCCAAGCCTTTTGGAAAGTCAGTATTCCCCTTTGCTGCTCATAAAGACACTTAGCATGCCTTATGTTTTCTTCCAACATCCTAGGCTCATCATACTGTATCCTTTCACTGATAAACAATGGAAACCCACTCATGTACCTTTGAATCTTCACCTGCTCATCCTTGATAAAAGGAAGATATTTCAGCAGATCTAAAAATATTCTTTTGTACTTGTCTATCGTCATGATCTTGAGCTTGAGTTCAAATAAATCCTTCATTTTCCTCTCATTATACCGCTTGGTTAAGTATTTCTTTTGGAAACACCTCTTGAACTACCTCCAAGTAACTTTCTTCTCATCAGTGTGTTTCACTTGTACATATTGATCTTGTTGAAGTTTTATCTTATTTTCGGATCTTGACAATCAGTTTATTATGTTCCAAATCATAGTATAATTGCACAATGAAAATATCAACCTAATTACAATATCACAAAAATATAACCATGCACAAGTGATAGAAGATATATCCTGGGAAAACTCTCTCATTGGAAAAACCCAACCAACTTTTCTCTAGAATAAATCTTTCCAATTTGAAGAACAATCTTTTAAGATCATCAAAAGATCAAACTCTAGAAACCCAAGCACAAGACTCTTGTGTTGATACAAAGAAGAATATCCTTGAAATAGACAAACTCGCCCTAGCAAGAGAGAGAAAGTAACCTAAGAATATAACGAGCCAAAGAGAGAGATAAAACCAAAGATAAATGTATTCCTTGCTACAACTTATATTCCTTCTTGATCTGTGAAATTATGTGTAAGAGGAGCGAAATTATTGAGTGAAAATGAGCCAATTCGATGAGATGTTTATAATAATTTTCCACTATACTTTATGGGCTAACTTTACCAATATGGCATGTTATTTCTGGGGAGGACCTCTTGTTTATAGACTTCTAAATGAAAAAATACTAGGCCGACATGATTTCTAGGCTATTTCATTATCTTCTATAGTTTCTTCTAGTTTTCATCTTGGAGAATGACCTTCTGAAGTTGCCAAAACATCAACACTCCCTCTAAACGAGGAAGGAATTCTCCAAGCATATATTGTACGTTTCTTGGTATTCTTTTGTCATATAAACTTTTATCCATGATCCTCATTAGCTATGTTGATGATCCATCTCCACAACCTTGTGTCTAGCTGCATCTGGGGTCATTCTTGTCCCATGAAAAGAATTGACACCACATCAGAAGCACATTCACCTCATGATCAAATGATCATGATTGATCCTGGACTATCCACATTCTCACATGATCATGAACATTCTTGGAATGATCAAGCTTAGTCCTAGCATGTACACATTCCCATAGGATCAACCTGTGAATGTATTTATCTTGATGCTATCCGACACATGGAATTACACCTCAACCACCTCGAGTCTTTAGTCCATCGAAGACTACATCGGGGCACATATACTCTAGATGTAGATGTTACTTATCTCCTTTAATATACCCCTCCACCCACAAGCTAGGCATGCTACTTCAAGTCCACTTCTGAACTAATTTCCAATTTTGATACATTTTTAATTAATAAATATGCATGAAATATACACATGCATAGATCAATATTCATTCTAAAACATAAAATAAATGAACCATATGTCATGCACAACAATACCCATCAAGCATGCATAATATAGATACAAATTTCATAGATAAATAAATACACAACAGAAATAAATATACAGGTAAATGAAACCATGACAAAGAGAGCACTCATCTTTAATGAAATGAATCACCAACTAGATGTAAACCAAGGACATTCCACCAAACTATAGACATTGTTATTCCAAGTCTCAACAACAGTGTCACCCCCAAGCCAATTCTATGAGTCCACAAGGACAGTTCTAGAGTGTCACTCAACTTCCCAAACCAGTCAGCACTCAATCTCTCGTAGGTTTCTTAGCACACACAACAATCCAAAGCACACCAACTCTCTTCTACCTAGCCTGCACAACCCAAGAGAATGGGACTCCTTCTCTTCCACATAGTCCCTCAGGATATCCACCTCCTTCCAGGGCTCCAGTGCATCTGGATAAGAATATCCATATTATGACTCTCAGGATTCGCAATTGTGGGAAAAAATTAACGCATGCCAATGAATCTTAGGCATGCATGCATTAATTCATGGCTAGAATACACCAACAATCATTATTTCCAACCAAACCATGGCTCCTCTCCACAATCGGTTTCTTTTTCCCAAGCCAAACTCAAAATGAATGAAGAATGAAAAGTGAATGGATGAATGAATGAATGAATGAGTGAATCATTGAACGAGTGCATGAGTGAATAATAACCCCCCAAACATACCAAATATGAGTTTATATAATTCTTGGAAATAGATAACCACGTGGAATTCCCCCAAGAATCTCATATAACTGATCTTCTCCATTAAAACAAAAATGGGTAAATAAAAATATAAAATAAACACTTAGCCCCTTAATCCCCCTCTCTTTTTGAATCATAGCCCCCTATAACTCTTGTCCTTGTTTGTATAGCAGCCATTGATATATTTATTATTAATAATGATCAAAACATTACATTTCCTAGGCACACTAGCCTCTTTTAATTTTTTGGTCACTCTAGCCTTTCATTAAAAAAATACATTATTTAATACGGGGCTCAAAACTGAGGTATTACATTTCCTTCCCCCTTATTTTGGCACTGTCCTCAGTGCATATACAAAATAGAAAACATAATTTCAAAATTTATTCAACAATTCATGGGTACTCTACCCACATGGAATCTTCATGCTCCCAAGTATCATCTTCAGGACCGTAGCAGGTCCACTGGACTTTTACCATCTCTATAACTTGATTCCATATCATTTTGAATTTTATGTCCAATATTCACATTGGATGGACCTAAAAGTATCCCTTTGTCTCTAGCTAAATAAGATGCCAATCAATAGCATGTTTAGGATCATGTACAAATTTTTTTAGCAATGAGACATGAAATAAATTGTTCACATTCATGGAAGTAGGCAATGCAAACATGTATGAAATTGGACCTATTGTGTCCAATATATCAAATGGACCATAGAATTTGGCTGCTATCTTTGTACAACTATCCAACTTCAAAGAGCTCTTATTGTTATTCACTTTTAAAAGAGCATGCTCCCCCACTTTAAATTCTCTAGTTGTCCTATTCTTATCTACATAAATTTTCTGGCTATTTTGAGTTGCCTTTAAATTTTGCTTAATTCTAACCATCTGGCCTTCCATATCCTTGAGCAATTCTGGCCCAAGTACCACTCTATGTGTTGGGTTGTCCCAACTCACTGGAGTATTGCATTTCCTACCATATTGTTACTAGACAAATCGGTAAGTTCTGGCTTGAACTAATCTCCCTAACTTCAACAAGAAATTAGAACAAAACATGACAAACTAAATACTTCTCCTTAGATTTCCATTGTAATGTATACTAGTTCAATGAGGGATAAATGACATATCGTTTAAACATCGTTTGATCCTTGATAATGTTTTCCTTACTCCATCTCAAGGTCTGCAGGATGTTGAACCTATTGAGAAACACAAGCCAACAAAGAGAGAGCAACGATATATATATTCCAATGAAAACCTATGCATAAGATCAAGAAGTTATGGAATCAAAATGGAGACACTTTTATAGGGAAGAAATGTATTACTTCGTTATATTGATGAAAGTGGAGAATGCAACTTATTGTTTGATGTTGCAAGGTCCCTTTCGATGACCCTTTTCCTCAACACACACACCTTTACTCCAATGCTTTTGATGAAGAGTATACATAGCCTGACTTGGAAACCTAAAGAAAATCTATCACAAGCACAATATTCAGTAGAATTCTTCATGCATAAGCCAACCTAACTTTTCCCATGAGATATCCCTCCTTGTATAGAGTGAAGAGGGATGGATGAAGAGATTAGGATGATCCCACTAAATTAGAGAAGTGAGTGAGAACCAAACCGATCGGAGGCCACCTCATACTTTCAAAGATTCCATTCTAGAACCTTCGTGAAATTCACCTTTTTTCCTTTGTTTGAGAAACATTGCACCCTCAACATTAGCAACCTGCAACAACGTCGTAGGCCACTGTGGTACATCATGCAAAGATTGAGGATCGTTGCACCCTTAACACTGACAAGGTGTGATGATCTTCTTTGATAGGGTTTTTCATTAAGGAAAATATGATTCCATTTCTTAGGAGAGAGTCTTATTTCTTCAATAGCCTTAAGGGAATAGAGAAGTAGGAAATACACATATCATCAGTGATCACAGGGGTGACAAAAATAATGTGTAATATAATTCCCCCCAAAGTATGAAGTTGGAATGCGTGACAACTGAAATACTTTGTAGAATGTGTGTGTCAAGAATAAGGAGCACATCAGTCAAAAACCTATCAGCAAACAAACATCTTCATAATAACATACCATTTACTGAGGTAGGCATTCATGTACTCAGACTACAAGTGACCCTAAGCATAAGTTTCAAGTGAATCATGACCACCAATTATACACTGTGGATCCATGTCATTATGATTCAACATAGGCACGAGAAATACACTGTGGATCTATGTGTCAGTACATACTTACGAAACTCCATCGCAACCTGGATCCATGTGATAGTATCCAAGGTATTCATTTCCATTGTCTCGAAGTACGAATCTATCCATGTGATTACATATGTTGAAGTTGAACATGGTAGAAACCACTTGATTACTGACCATTAATGGATATTGTAACGTCCCCAACAACCAACAGGACCACTAATCGAACACTTCACTTAGCTCAACTAGCTCTGATACCGATTTGTAACGTCCTCGAACACCGTCCCTTACCGGGTAACGCTACCAAAACCACCTTAACCTTGCCTTTCCTTCTCTGATACCATTTCTGTGACATTAACGGCCTTAAACAACAGGCCATGCCATGCCACCGAGTAACTTTGTGGAAATAAACACATTTAAAACTTAACCGAAAGATAGAGATAACATATGGTATTTGCACTTATAAATATATATCTATATAATGCAATTAAACAGACGTCAATACTCTACTCATACACATGTTCATGCAAAAGAAACATTTAACACATACATGCATCATATATATATATATATATATATATATATATATATATACAAGCATTACTCATTAATTATAATGCAAATACAAATATACACAGCATACAATGAACACAAAATTGGTACTTATATTTTAATAGATGACCACTAACCGCATGCAAACCTTCCACAAACCTCCCAGCCTTATACCACGCTCCTCATCACGCTCAGCAGTGGGTCATCCCCGAGGTGGGACTAAACTCCACTGGGCAAGGGAATTCCAGGCTTGGCAAGGACAACAAGGAAGTTGAACAAAACAACAAGAAGGATATTTTATCCCAGGAGCCACTTACACCCACAACCCATAGACCATCATTCCCTACATGCCTGCTCCACCCCAGGAGGGTACACCTTCACTAATACAATTCCATCATCTACTACACCTCCCTTACCTTAGGCTTCAGCAATAGGCTGGACCAGAAGTCTCAAAGTATTGTAGCTGCTACGGGACTCCTTTCTAGGATAACTCAGTTCCCAACAAACTCTCTCAGCTAGGAGAGTTTCTCATAGGCTCGAAAACCTGCTTCTTCAATTCATCTCCTAAGCAACAAGCAACAACATTCAGCTACACATGGGTGACGGTAGAAACAAAAAATGGGCACGGACACTGAAAATGGAAACAACCAAACGCTAAGACATAACACAGCTTAGGCGAATACAATTGTGTTGGGATTCACAGGATACACATGGGATAATGCAAGTATGACTGCTGGATTCCAAAGGTGTGTGCTAGATACAGAGGTGAGGATGATGGATAATTGGTTCAATGTGTGAATCCATGGTCAATCGGGAAGGTGACCAACTTCCAAATAATTGTAAGGGTCGTGAGGAAACTCGAAACTGGTCCAAATGAAAGCATGGGAAGCAATGACAGAGTGAGAAGAAAACCCCCAACAAGATGTCTTTCCCAGCTATAAACTGCATGCACCCAAGTTGACACATGTCTTCCTGAAGTTGCATGAGTTCCACTTATCACTCGTTCCCCTTTCTCCCAGTGACTTAGGACAATATGACTTATGCCAACCATAGCTTTTGGGAAATAATAATAAAATATTATTTGCTTAGAGGTAATCCCTCTAGCTTAGCCCCTATGCCTAGACACTTATCCCCCTTCCCTTACCCAATCTAGTGGAGCTTAGTCCCCGATAATTCTTCTTTGTGGTCGGTCTACATGCAACAATGTAATTTTATTAATGATGTGAGTGTTTACATATACAAAATTAGGCTCATTGGCCTTAACATTTGGCTCACCAACCTAATAAACATATATGTCTCTCATCACATTACCACTCATCTCACCAGCCTATAAACATAATTACAATTCAGTTGGGGCTCGACCTTGGGGTGTTACAATCTCCTCCCCTTATTTTTGCATTGTTCTCAGTGCAACTTATTTACACCATAACAACAAGATTTCCAAAATCTTCAAAAAGATGTGGGTATTCAGCCTGCATAGAAACCTCATGCTCGCATGTCACGTCCTCAAGACTGTACCAGGTCCACTGGACTTTTACAAGCCCTATGGATCAATTCTGGAGTTGTTTTCTCTTCTGATCCAATATGCACACCGGATGCACTTGCAAGATGCCTTCTTGATCCACCTGAATCACATTCCAATCAATAACATGATTAGCATGAGGTATATATTTCTTAAGCAATGAAACATGAAACACAGTATGTACAATCATGGATGTAGGCAATGCAAGCATATATGAAACTGGTCCAATCCTTTCTAGGATTTCAAATGACCCACAATATTTGGCTAACAACTTGGAACGGTTTCCTAGATTTAGGGAACTTATGTTGCCTTTCACTTTCAAGAAAACGTGATCACCCACTTTAAAATCTTTGTGTGTCTTGTTCTTATCATCACTTTTCTTCATGTCTTGGGCAACCTTCAAATTATGCTTAATCTTCAACATTTGCTCTTCCATTTCCTTGAGCAACTCTGGCCCAACCACTGCCCTATCAGCTGGGCTGTCCCAGTTTATTGGTGTGTTGCACTTTCTACCATAAAGTGCTTCAAACAGGCTCATCTTCAGTGATTCTTAATACCCATTGTTGTATGAAAGTTATACCAAGTGTAGATAATCTTCCCATTTAAATGGTTTGTCCATCACATACATCGTTAACACGTCCTCTATCACTTGGTTCACCCTTTCTGTTTGTCCATCAGACTCAGGATGATAGGTTGTGTTGAAGTTCAGATTCATTCTAAACCCTTTGAATAACCCTTTCCAGAACTTTGAGGTGAATTTTGGGTCTCTTTCAAACACAATTGTCTTGGGAATACCGTGCAATCATGTTACTTCCTTCATATAGATATCAACAACATTAGTTGCATTGTGAGTAGTTTTCAATGGAATAAAATGGGTAGATTTCGTAAGCTTATCCACCACCACCATGATGGAATCATGCTTCTTTCCAGTTCTAGGAAATCCTCTGATGAAATCCATTGTCACCACTTCCCACTTCCACTCAAGATTGGGTAATGGTTGTAGAAACCTTGTTGAGTGCATATGTTCCTCTTTGACCTTATGACACTCCATACATCTAGCGATGTATTCTACAATTTCCTTCTTTATACCTGGCCAAGAGTAGTGTCTCTTGACAGTTGCCATTGATTTCTGATATCTAGGGTGCCCAACATAAGGAACATTATGCATTTCTTTCAATATCATAATTCTCAATTCTGGGAAATTATATACATAAATTTTATTTTTGTACATGAGTGTTCCATCACCTTCCAATTTATAATTTTCCACTTTCTATAGCATCTTACCTTGTTGTATATTTAATACCAATTCCATGTACTTCAAATCTGCATTTGCAGCTTCCAAAATTATGCCTTTAATAGAAATTTGATACATGCTAATGGTCATAGCATGTAGTTCAAGCA
>WSFP011538411.1:0-11749 GCA_009831015.1 Picea engelmannii
ATATATATATATATATATATAAACATGGAGTTACTATTTACTTATGAAGTGTTGTGCATTGTATATGCAAGAATAGTTCCTTTGTAGTGTTTAATATGCTTATCTAATTTATTACCATAACCTTCTAAACATTGTAAACACAATCACATTAGAAATGACTTTTTCAATAATAAATGAAGATCAAAACTATTGCAACTATCATTTTACTAAATTATATCTTGTTTTACCCAAGAATGCTAAAAACCAGGTTGCATTAAGTATTCAGCATCAAGAATCGAATCTTTCGGCAACAGTGTTGTGTTGTGGTGTGATTTGGAGAATATTGCTTAGTTAATGAACACCCAAATTGAAAATGCAGAAATCAAATAAAGAAAAGCAATTTCATAAATTCAAAATGGTATCTTTGTAATAATCTACAATCTAACTTATAATCCAATCGGACCATAAAATGTCAAATAGCAGGTTTTAACTCTTCTCATTCAAACTGATGGTTTGAGTTTAATTGCAGCAGTACTTTGTTTGATCCTTATTTATTTAATTAAGTTGAATGGATTCACTACAAAAGACTCTTATGCACACCACACCAAACTGTAATTTGAAAATACTATCAAATGAAAAATGCTTAAGAAAGAAATCACACTGTATAAAAATGGAAATAAAATGAAATGGTATTAACCTGAAAAAGGGGGCCCTACCTCTTCCTGGAAAATATTGTAAAACTAGCTCAATACACGAGAACTTATTAACACATAAAAATATTCACTTAATGCAATTCATTCAGATCAAAGTTAGAGAAAAGACAACAATTGATTTGAGAATAATTTCAGAGTTCCAAAGCTTTATTTCTTCATCTATTACATTCTCATAAAAACTGGTGTTTTAATAGCATACAGAGTCTCTTCATAATTTGTTTATCAAATCATTCTGAGAAGGAAAATATCTTTGATTACAATCTAGAGGACTAGAATCCTGCGATTTGAAATGATCACAGTGTTCTATATCAATACCACATCTGATAACACGTGTTTTTCAGGAAGAGATACTATGTTTTCTATTATTTGATTAAGAGAGAAGAAAGTCACATAGATATGGAACTTATTGGTGTGTCATGCTAAATTTTGGAGCTATTGGCATGATGAAGAAGATATGGAGGTTTTGTTGATGATTTTTTGACATCTTAAGGCTAATGGTATCCTTGTTGTTCATGATTCTGTCATTGTTTTGGCAATTGTCCATTATGTTGTTAGGGAACCCAAGAGATACATTTTCTCACTTTTAACTAGGTTGGAGATGATGGTTCATTCTCATTTGGACAATAAACCATCTTCTCGATTATAGAAGGTTTCCTTGATGTTCGTTTCCTCGTTCAAGTTGTACAAATATAAGAAACAACGACTGCTACAAGTTCTAATTTTTCTTCCAGCTGCTACAGGTTTCAAATCTTCTTGCAGCACAATAGTTAATAACAATCTTCTTGGTTCTTAAAGCTTATCAAATTCAAATGAAAACATCAATAAAAACAACTATATTTACCTTAGTTTCCTTCTTTGCATTTATCTAATATTCATCATGAAAGGAGATGGTAAAAAGGTATATCTAAGGCAAAATGATGAAAGAGGTTGGCAAAAAGTGATATTTTTTAATAAAAAATTATGTTAATTCAAAGAGCCAACACGATACTTGTTAACTCGGGAATAGTTGTAGGATGGAGTGTTATCTTCCCTACCCAATATTTATTTGTATAAGTGATATGTTGATTTCATAATGAGTATATTGTTGTAACGGCTTTGAGCCTTGTTGTTGACCTAGTTTTGTGCTCTAAATAATCTAGGGTTTACCCTGGGTATGACCCTCAGAATGAAGGGAAGTGCCCAAAGGTTTTCCCCCGAATATATGTAATGAACCAAATGCTTAAATTATTAAAATAAATAAAAAATACACACCATGTACAGAATGTGATCGTGGAGCACAACTCCAAGAAAGATAAGTTACACAATAAATCCTTAAAGAATAGGGGAACCCTTTCCAAATAACCAAATACCATTCATACTTTACAATTCACACCCTATACAATAATGAATACATGGCCTCTATAAATACCTATTCACACTTGCACATGAGGCCCCTTTACCATTAGGTCGACCTTATTACATATGTATTTACACATTACATGTACATTTAGGCCCATATACACCCCCCATTGGGCCCCCTTGGGGTCGTATCATATACATTTAGCCATATATATGCCCCCCTTGGGTCATAACATAGTATCCTCCTTCAAAAAGCTTTGTCCTCAAAGCTTTGCAATTAAATGCTTCACATGTGATGAAACCAAGTAATATGATTTTCTTATGTTCCTTCTTTTGTTATTTCATTGTTGATTATCTATCCATCCAAAACCAATTCTTTTCAGTCTTAATCGTTGGTGTCTAGTTGTTGCATAATTTTCTTTCTTTTGATTCCATGTATTTTTGTTGTAGCTTCTCCAATTTGTAGTGGTTGTTGGTCTCTGATTATAGCTTGTTGAAGAGTGGTTTTGTGATTCCTTGCTCCATGAATATTGACAAGTATTCCATTTTTTTCCTTTATAATGTTGATATTGATCTTCTTGTCTTCCTTGAAATGTTTTTTGGTAATGAAGGTCTCGATATGGTTCCACTTTTTATGGTTTTTCTTTACTCTTCATGTGCATTTCATCTAATTGTTTTGCAGAGGCAATGGAATCCTCTATCTTCCTTGCTTTCTCTTTGATTGTTCTAGCCTTTGAGATAATACCATCATATTTGGCATGTACATCCTCTAGATGGAGTTCAACTTCTTCAAGTATCTTCTCGTGACCTTGAATCTTGTATTCTTTCTCCTTTTGAAGCTACAATGTCACCCCATTTATCAAGTCCTGACGTCATTTTTCAATTCTGGATTGCATTTCTGATTTTACATCATCGGTATTTAGGGATTCTTCAACCTTCTTGCAAATTTTCTCTTCAATTCTTTTGGCAGATTCTTCATCCAAGATTCTTCTTTCTTCTTTATTTTGAAATTTTTTCTTTTCTTCTTTCAATATCTTAACCTCATCTAATATTCTTTTATTATGGTTTCATCATCTACATATCTCTTCATCTTTCTTTTTCAAATCTTTCCTTGATTCATCTTTTTCCCACTTGTCTTTGCTAGTATTTCCTTGCTTTAAGTTCTTAACCTCATTAATGAGTGATTCATTAAGGATATTATCTTAGATAGATCCTCACCCTTCTTCTTAATCTCTTCCTTTGTTTCTTTTAATTCATCTTGAATTCTATACAATTCCTCAATTTTTGTATCTCTAATCCATTTATCTAAGAAGGGTTTTTCAAATTCTTCCCATGTGGAGTAGAGTCGGGTATCTTGATCAAGGGTTCTCCACTATTTATATGCTTCACCATCAAAATTAAGGCTTGCTTGAAAATGAGCCTTACAATGTTTTTTTTCCATCCTTAACCATTTCATAGGATCGATTTCATCTGTATTTTCATCTCCAATGATTCTTAAGTGAGATTTAATCCCAACCCTCAAATCACAACCTCAACTGATCTCAAATAGTTATAATCCTTATTGTAATATGTTCTTTTATGTTTTATCTTTCCAATGGATTTTGAATCATCTCAATCGGACATTCCAATCAAAATTTATGATAGTTTTAAGTGAACATACCTTTGAAACCCTGATTTGGACTCTGTCCTCCTAGCGGACCTTCCTTCTTATGTATCTCTACAATTTCGGCCCTTTTGAGTTTGAAATTGCGACCTGTAGTCCTATGAAATGTCTTATTTGCAATGCCACAGGTTTGACCAAAATTGGATGTGCCAAGTGGAAGTTATGGTAACTTCCTCGCACCTTGTTGAGTTTTTGCCATTTCAAGAGAGAACTTGTACAACGTACCCTGCGCACAATAATTGATATCCAGTTCTGAAAATTGTAACAGAAATACTACAGATTGTCCATTGTCCAATGCAATAGGTATTACGCAATTTGGATCCTCTCTAGAGAATATATGACTATTTTACCTGGAACACATATTTGAGACTAGTTAATAGGACTAGTCAGATACCCTATCTTCCGTAGGGTGTATCTTCGAAAGTATGATGACCCAGAAGATGAATTTTTAACCATAGATACCTTGATATTGCTTCTGAACAACCTCCAATTTTCATTGTCTTAAGTATCCCAAAAAAAAATGTTATAGCAAAAATTCTAAGATGACTTTCTTTAGGAAACAAAACCCTAAGATCAGTGCTTTGATACCAAATGTAATGAACCAAATGCTTAAATTATCATAATAAACCAAAAGTACACACCATGTACAGAATGTGAACATGAAACACAACTCCAAGATAGATAAGTTACACAATAACTTCTTAAAGAATAGGGGAACCCCCTCCAAATAACCAAATACCATTCATACTTCACAATTCACACCATGTACAATAATGAATACATGACCTCTATATATACCTATTCACACTTGCACATGAGGCCCCTTTACCATTAGGCCAACATTATTACATATGTATTTACACATTACATGTACATTTAAGCCCATATATACTCCCACTTGGGATCATATCATATACATTTATCCATAGATATGCCCCCCTTGGGTCATAACAATATATTACCTAGAAAAAAATAACAAATTCAATACTTATAAGTATTATGAAGCCATGCCACAACATTTCAAAGTGAAATTAACTTGAGGCTCTCTTGCATAAAGCAGATCAACATTGTTAGTGCAAATTATTACTCACTAGACACAAGGCTTGGAATCTAAGGAGAATAAACATTTGGATCATTCCCAAGAAAACATAAATTTGATTTTTCAATGATTTTTATAATGTGCGTATTAAAAAATTAGCAATCAAATATATACATTTGAGAGTGGTAACACAAGGCTTGGAATATAAGGAGAGTAAACATTTGGATCATTCCCAAGAAAACATAAATTTGTTTTTTCAATGATTTTTATAATGTGCATATTAAAAAATTAGAAATCAAATATATACATTTGAGTGGTAAATTTATAGACATTTATCTAATTTAGCCCAAGGGGTTAGCTCCACTGGTTGCCACCAATGTTAATGAGCATTTGGATGAAATACAAAGTATCAAGGAATAAATCGTATAACATTCATTTTAAAGAATAAATTTTAATACCAATGAATGTATTTGCTAATATTACCATACAACCAATATATAGGTGGTAGTTGGTAGTTATTGTAGTGATTGCACACTATAACTAAAGCCAAAAACAATAGTTCTTTGATTTCTTTGTATCCCTCTCAATAGAACAATTGTTTGATAATGCAATTGAAGTGGTAGTTGAGATGTAACATCCTTAGTTTTAATCCCCGTAAATTGCAATGTAATTGTCCAAATGTGATTTAGGCTTGTGAGTCAGTATGTTTCAAACCAGAGAGCATGTATTGATCAATATGGTTGAGGGTCGAGCTATGTAAATTGTACAATGAAATTATTAATAGAAATGAATTGTTGGTTGCGATAGAAGAGGGACAGTAACGATGGGGGGCTATGATTCCACAAGAGAGGGTGCTAAAGGGAGGTTCAAGGGAAAACTCGTGTCATTTTCCTAAGTTAATGTGTTATTCCTGTCTAATTCATCCTTGACTTATTAGACACACAATCATTGAATGCATGTAAGAGCTTAGGTGAGAGAGTCAACTCACCTAGTAATGGTAGCATGGGTCGAGCACAATCATTTTTGGAGAAGAGTGAAAGTCAAGAAAACATGGAAGAAGGAAATTTGAGTAGATAGAGAGGAGAGTTTTTACAAGTTGGTTTTAGGAAACAAGAGAGAGTTGGGTGCTAGAAAAAGAGCATCAACGATGTTGTGTGTGAGGGAAGCCAAGAGAGGGTTGAGTTTGTGTTGAAATAATGTAACTGCAAAGAGTATTCTTATTATTATTGATATATTATTCATATGATCAATCCCCATTGTGGATTGATCATGTCGGTTATTGTAATAGGGCCAAATCCCCTTTTGTGGATTGGTCAAAAGACAATTGTAATAGACTGAATAAGAAGTCGGCCCTAGCAAATATTAAAGAAGCCCAGAAATATAATAAAGGTGGGTTTACCCACCCAGTTTGAGAAGTCGGCCCTACCAGTGAAGAGACACTTCACACGTGCCAGACTTGTATAAATAAAGGAGGCCAGCACCTCACTTAGACACAACTCACTTGCTCATTCTGAGAGATAAGTTCGGATTTGTTGTGGGAGAAGAAGGAGAGAGAGAGTGGCGCATATCTGGGAGAGGACTTTCTGTATTAGCATAATAGATCTCTTGGAATTGTATTGGTTATATATATTAAGGAAGTTTTGTTGGGTTTTCTTCCCCTAGAGGGTTTTCCAGGATAAATGTTGTCTCTTATGATCGTGTATTTCTCAGTGATCTTGGATTATGCTATTGTTATCTACTGAAATGCAAACATCTATAATAATGGCTTAAACATTAACATGGAATCAGAGCCAAGCTGAAGGAAGCATCTTTCACAAGTGAAAAACGTTACTGTTACCGTACATGAAAATTAGGGCTTTTTGATGGTGAAGCTTTTCAGCCCCGAAACCATCTAGAAAAGTGCGCCCTCCCCTAAGGATCACTTTGGCACTCTCAACGCACCTTTTCAGTGGCTGGATCTCCCGGAAAGTGAAACCCTAGTTTCACAAAGTACCAGAGTACCAGAAGTACCAGAAGCACCAGTCCAGAAATCCGCAGATCAAGTTTGAGTGGGTAAAAGTTGGATTTTCAAAATTCTGACTACACCAGCATACTCGCCTCAGCTCAGCGCATCTATTCCCTAGATCAGAATCTCAAAATTTGAAGTTTGAAAAATTAGGGTTTCCTCATAAAACCCTAAGTTGCAGTTGCAGTTGCAGTTTCAGAACCAATTACAGTTGCAACATTAGTTGCAGTTGCAGTTTCAGAACCAATTGCAGTTGCAACATTAGTTGCAGTGGCAGTCGTAGAACCAGTTGCAATCACCCTTGAAGTTTTCTTAAGAGTTGGTAATGATTACCGTTGCTACCAGATGGAGCCACTGCCTGCAAATGCTATCAGAGGTATGTACTCACATATGCTTAATGGTTAAACCCTAAAGAGTATTTGCAGGAGAAGGGATCTCTTGCCATAGATCTAGAAGGATCTCAAGATCCAACACATTCAAAGGAATGATGCAACCCAGGTGTGATTATTCTGATATACATCTATTTGTCATGACATTATCTTAATCAGTGTTGCATGTTGAAGCTATGATCAAATTATTAGAAGGATTAAAAGTTGATCATAGAGCTTATCCTCTAACCTAACCTTCTGTCAAGATAGTGTATTGTCTTAGTACAACAGACAGGTTGAAGAAAGCACTCGTCACTTGAGTGAAGGATACCTGGAAGAAAAGCAAGCACTCATTCTTGAGGACAAGGATCCAGGTTTGATTAATCAAGATTAATAAGATTCAAAGGTACACATGATAAGTTGATGACTATAGTTGAGATAGCAGTCGTCGTAAAGTATTATACTTGATAGCATGTGAGCATATAGAGGTAAATGCTTTGCCTGATACAAGTAACACCTCCGCTAGGAGAAACCTCGTGTGTTAGTTCCAGGTTGCCATGGAAGAAAGCTTGGTCACAACACTATGAGAGTGTT
Source organism: Picea engelmannii (assembly GCA_009831015.1). Lineage (NCBI taxonomy): Eukaryota > Viridiplantae > Streptophyta > Pinopsida > Pinales > Pinaceae > Picea > Picea engelmannii. The sequence goes on from WSFP011538411.1 coordinate 7,700, forward strand.
GATCTCATTTCGTATTGTATTCCTTACCTTTAATCTTTGCTTCAGATAAATTATAAGTGATAACTCTAAAAGAGCTATTGTGATGATTGTTCGTGCTATTTCTTTATATTATCGGAAGGATATTATTCTTGCTTGTTGTTTTGTTGACCTTGCTCCAGGTCACATGTAAAAGCTATAGTGAAAGTTGCAGAAGGTAATGTGCTAAAGAAGAGACCATAAATCAAGCAATCATCATTGGAAGAGAAGAAAGTGGTTCGCATAAGCTAAAGGGTCACTCAGAAGCTGCCATGACCCATGCCATTGAAGAATCCATGTGAACTTTGGCATAGAAGATTAGCCCACATCAACTACAAGGTGCTACCATACATATGCAAAGCGGTCACAGGTTTACCAGAGCTCAAAGGTGACCATGAAGGCGTATGCAATGGATGTGCACAAGGGAAGAACATCAAGAACCCGTTTCCGAAGAGGGACAGCAAGGCAGAAGGAGTCCTAGAACTCATTCATTCATATGCATGTGGCTCAATGCCATCGTCCTCCATTAGTGGGTATGTATACTATGTATCATTCATTGATGATTACGCTCGTAAGACCTGAATATATTTGAAGAGTTCAACAAGTTCAAGGAATTCAAAGCCTTGATAGAGAACCTTTCTGAAAAGAAGATTAAGATACTCAGGTCAGATAATGGAGGAGAATATACCTCAAAAGAGTTTGTGAACTTCTGCAAAGATGTTGGGATCTAGAGAGAACTCACTACTCCCTATAATCCCCAACAAAACGGTGTAGCTGAACGGAAAAACAGAACCATGTTGGAGGTTGTGAAGATCTAGATCTTCCTATGTGCTTATGGGCAAAAGCAACAATGGCAGTTGTTTATGTGCAGAACCGATTGTCCCATAGTGCACTTGGGCTCAAGACACCAGAAGAGATGTTCACCGGAAAGAAGCCAGAGGTAAGCCATCTCAAAATATTTGGTTGTCCAGTGCTTATTCATATACCCAAAGAAAAGAGAAACAAGCTTCAGGAAAGAAGGGAATATTTGTGGGATACTGTGAGGTCTCCAAGGCCTTCAGAATTTATATACCAGGTCAACATCACATTGAGATCAGCAGGGATGTGACCTTTGATGAAGATGCAGCGCTCAAGAAATCTAAACTATGTCAGCTTGAAGAGGTATATGAAGAGGAACCCGTAATACCCAATACTGCAATGAGGGAGGTTCCCAGAGATGCAGAACCAGTGAGGGAAGTCATAACTTCCCTTGATGAGGAACTTCTAGAAGACCATGATATAGTAGAAGTACAAGAACCTCCTCAGATGACGATCCTCTATAAAAGAAAGCCAGCTTGGGATAGAGAGCTTATTCACGATGGAGAAAAGTACGGTGTCCCCCAAGGAACTACGAGACAGGTGAAAAGACCAAAGCCATTCTCCATTTATACGGCTTTGATGTGTGATCTCCTATAAGAGGAGCCTACCTGCTTTGAAGAAGCCATTCAGAGGAAAGAATGGGCAGATGCCATGACAGAGGAATACCAATCCATAATGAAGAACAAAGTATGGGAAATAGTTCCCAGACCGAAGAATAAAGATGGGGTATCCTCCAGATGGCTCTTCAAAATAAAACATGCTGCAGATGGAAGTATTGAGAAAGATTTGTCGCTCGTGACTTTTCCCAGAAGGAAGGCATTGACTATGAAGAGACATTCACTCTTGTGGCTAGATACACTTCGATTAGAACCATCATAGCTCTTGCAACTAAGATGAAGTGGAAGTTGCACCAGATGGATGTGAAGACAACTTTCTTAAATGGTGTCATCGAAGAGGAAGTGTATATAGAGCAACCTCAAGGATTTGAGGTTGAAGACAGGAAGTCTCATGTCTGCAGATTAAAGAAAGTCTTATACGGATTGAAGCAAGCTCCTAGAGTTTGGTATGGCTGTATAGACGGTTTCTTGACGAGCTTAGGCTTTACCAAGAGTAAAGCAAACTCTAATCTCTACTTCAAAATTATGAATAATGAGTCAGTAATCTTACTGCTATATGTGGATGACTTATTGTTAACTGGAGAAGAAAAGCTCATCGCTGAATGTAAAAAGAGACTTGCCTCGGAATTTGAAATGAAAGACCTTGGCCTAATGCATTATTTTTTAGGTCTTGAGGTATGGCAGAGTCCTGAGAGGATCTTCCTTAACCAAGTGAAGTACACGGTCGAAATCTTAAAGAGATTCGACATGTTGGAATGCAAGCCCATGAATATACCCATGGAAGCGAAGTTGAAGTTGTTGGTCGATACTTCATCAGAATTGATTGATGCCACACTGTATAGACAGATTATTGAATCGTTGATGTACATGACGAACCCCAGACCAGACATTTGTTTTGTTGTGAACACCTTGAGTCAGTTTATGGTAGAACCCAGACGTGTTCACCTAGTGGCTGCAAAACATGTGATGAGGTACCTTAAAGGTACAATAGATTATGGTCTCAACTATGATGGAGATCATAATTTCACATTGAGTGGATATACTGATGCAGACTGGGCAGGAAGTGTTTCTGATAGGAAAAACACTTCAGGATGTTGTCAGCTATGATCTTGTGGTAGAGTAGGAAGCAATCTAGCATTGCTCTCAACACAGCAGAAGAAGAATATATTGTTGCATGTTCTGCTAGCTGCGAAAGTTGTTGACCGACCTATTTGATTTAGAGATGAGAGCAACCTTGATTCTATGTGACAACCAGAGCTGCATAAAGATGACAGAGAATCTTATATTCCATGACAGGTCGAAGCACATAGAGATCTGTTATCATTATATTCGTGACATGGTACAGAGAGGAGCCTTGAAGCTCCAGTACATTAGCACGGATGAACAGGTTGTTGACGTGTTGACCAAGCGCCTATCTCGTGTGAAGTTTGAGTACATCCGAGATAAGCTTCGCATAGTCCGAAAGGACCTTCCTCGAAAGGGGGAGTAGTTGTTGTGATGAGATTCCCTGCTTTTGACCTTGCGGTTGTGACGTAAAGCAGGATGTGCACCTTGCTTCTAACTCAGTTGTCAGACGTAAAGCAAGACGAGATGTTGTTCCTTGCTTCTGACCTAGTTGTCAGAGGTAAAGCAAGATGTGGTGTTCCTTGCTTCTGACCTAGTTGTCAGACGTAAAGCAAGATGTGTTGTTCCTTGCTTCTGACCGAGTTGTCAGACGTAAAGCAAGATGAGATGTGTTCCTTGCTTCTGACCGAGTTGTCAAATGTAAAGCAAGATGAGATGTTCCTTGCTTCTAACCTAGTTGTCAGACGTAAAGCAAGATGAGATGTTCCTTGCTTCCAACCTGATGGTTGTGACGTAAAGCAAGATGATATGATGAGACTAGCACTGAGCTTCCGGATGGATAACTGTGATATAAAACCAGTCTAGTATCCTACTTCCGACCGGATGGTTGTGACGTAAAGCATGATGAGTATCTTGCTTCCAGCTTGAGTGCTGTGACGTAAAGCAAGACGATGAGATGAGACTAGTACTATGCTTCCAGCTTGATAGTTGTGACGTAAAGCCAGTTTAGTATCTTGCTTCCAGCTTGAGTGCTGTGACGTAAAGCAAGACATTGAGATGAGACAAGTACTGAGCTTCCAGCTTGACAACTGTGACGTAAAGCCAGTCTTGTATTATGATGAGTCAGCCTTGTGATGTGATGATGATGATGATGTATCAGTTTTTATACTAATACATATTGATGCAGATGATGATGGCATTCCTTTGAGAATGACGATGTTGTCGATGAAGAAAACTTTCGATGTTTTATAGATACGTCAGTCAGTGTTCCAAGATGATATTGATGATATTGTCCTCTCACCTACCTGATGTTGTTGATGATGTTGTCCTCTCTCTCTCGCATGATGCCGCTAAAGAATACCCTTCTTGTTAAGGGGGAGTGTTGAAATAATGTAACTGCAAAGAGTATTCTTATTATTATTAATATATTATTCATAGGATCAATCCCCATTGTGGATTGATCATGTCGGTTATTGTAATAGGACCAAATCCCCTT
>WSFP011538412.1:0-11749 GCA_009831015.1 Picea engelmannii
AGTTGGACAATAAATATTAGTCTATTCTCAATGAGCACTTGGAAATAGTTAACTGAAGTGGAAAATCAGATAGCTATAGGAAATTTTAGTTCAAAGGTTGGCTGGTGGGACATGCAAGTTGAATTAGTTGTAACTGAGTGATTCGAAGTTGTAACAGAGTTGGATGTGTAGTTATGTGAGATGTGAAGTAGTTTAACTCAGTTAAGTGAGTTAAGCTCAGTTGTACTAGTTGTAAATGAACTTACACTAGTGAGACATCAGTGAATTAATTATTAATTAATTCACAATCAGTGATATCACATGCAACTAAAGATTTACCACTATTAACTACATGCATATCAAATCTGGTGGAGACCCAGTTGAGAGAACAGGTGATAGGGACAGTTTGACTATAAGTTGTGACATTATTGAGTGCACTCATGCAAACAAACACACAATGGATGTGCCCATGAGGATTGTGCATCCTAGGAAAGAGGGATTTCATTCATTGCAATGATTTCCATTAGCAAGGATTGCATAGAGGAGGCAGGTTGTCTGGAAGCAGTAAATTGACACATGAATTTGTCAATTTTTGTATGACGGCGTGAGACGATTGGATATTGTACTAGGAGCTCTTGGATTAGATTTTTGTATGAGATTGTTTCATGATCCATGATATATACATAATATATGATAGTGGGGTTTTTAGCTTTATGCTTTCCCGGTAAAACATCTGTGTTATGTGTGATTGATCTTTCTTCTTGATATTGCAATTGGCAATCGTGTTTTAAATTCTGCAAGAATATTAGTAGAAGTGATTATTTATTTAATAGTGCCATATAATTTTTATATCATGAGAATCCAGGAAATACATAATTTGTATTAAAATTTCTACATGGTATCAGAGTGCAGAAGATTGCAGAAGCTAAGTTTGTGATTCGATAGAATTCGAATTTGCAGAAAGACTTTCTTGGTGCTACAATTGATTCATGATCGAAATGGATTTCAATGGATTGAGGTTAGAGTATGCACTTGAGGGTAGATGGAACTACATTGCTTGGAAGGATAGAACGAAGGTAGTACTCAAAGAGAATGGCTTGAAGGAATTCATTGAAAAAGATGTTCCTAAGCCAGATGTTGCAGACGCTGCAAATATTGATGCAAGGAAAAAGAAAGTGGAAAAGGTGAGAAGGATCCTATTGGAGGGAGTACGAGACCACATTGTCTCAAGCCTCCATAGGAAAGTCACACCATATGAAATGTGGAAGATTTTGATGGATATATTCCAAAACAGCAATGACCATAGGAAATTGGCACTCAAAGATAAACTTAGGAAGATCAAGATAGAGAAGGGCGACTCCATTCCAAAATATCTCATGAAGTTTGTCCAATGTCAGGATGAGCTAGAGAGTGTGGGAATAAAAGTCTTTGATGATGATTTGGTGAGCTTGGATCTCCTAGGACTTCCTAAAAATTGTCATAGTTATCAAGACTTTGTCAATGGAAGGGAAAAATTATTAGATTGGGAATGACTATGGTCAGATTTGGTGCAAGAGGAGTTCAGGCAGAACACCATAGATGGCTCTTCATCAAAGAATAATGATGAAGAGGATTTTTCTTTGGCTATCAATGCAAGGAAAGGGAATGGGAAGAAATTCCATTGAAAATACGAGTCTAAAGGAAAGAAGATGGATTTGTCCAAAGTGAAGTGTTTTCACTGTCACAAACATGGGCATCTTGCTCCTAACTGTCCACGAAAGAAGAAGAAAAAGAAGGTTGCTAGAGTTGTAGCTGGTGAGGCCCTTGTCTCACAATTTGAACTTGACTTATCCTTGATCACATGCATGGTGTCAAGTGCATTGGGATCGGTGTGGTATTTCAATAGTGGTGCTTCCTTCCACATGACGGGAGATAAGGAGATTTTCAGTGAGTTGGAGGAGAGAGATCTCAAAATGCATATAGAGATGGGTGACGATGGACAATACATTTTGATTGGCATTGGTATCATTACCTTTCAGAGGGAGTCAGGTAAAAAATTTCAATTGAAAGATGTTATGCATATTCCAGGTCTGAAAAAAAACTTGGTCTTAGTCGCAATGTTCGAGGACAGAGGCTATGATATTTTTTTTAGTGATGGAAAAGCCTTCCTATGACATAAAACAACAGGTCAATTCGAGAAGATAGGGATTCGAGTTAAGAATATCTACAATATGGAAGTAGATGGTTGCACTGCCATGATGGGTAAGGCAGAAAAAGTGGTGAGCCAGGATGAGGGTGAATTGTGGCATAGGCAATTGGGCCATCTTCATCATGGAGCCTTGAAAATCATGCAACAAATATATACTAGACCTCCAATGGGAACACTTTATTAGTTATATAAGTGAAAGGGTTGCACCATGGGGAAGTATGTAAAGTACACCTTTCATGAAAAGGAGAACTATGCTTTGGTTATCCTAGAAAGAATTCACACAGAAGTGTATAGACCATTGTCAGTTGCTTCAACAACAAAACATAAGTATTATGTTATTTTTGTTGACGACTTTTCTCGTAAATGTTGGATCTTCTTCATGCAGAAGAAGGATCAAACATTCTCAAAGTTTTGTTAGTTTAAAGCATTGGTGGAGAAAGAGTCGGGGAAGCAAGTGAAGGCTCTAATCAATGAGAATGGTGGAGAATACATATCTGATGAATTCAAAGACTTCTTTAGCAAAGAAGGAATTCGAAGAGAACTCATAGCACCTCATAACCCACAGCAAAATGGGGTCGCGGAGAGGAAGAAAAAAACGATCATGGGTGCAATAATGTGATGTTGCATGATTAGGGCCTACCAATGCATTTGTGGGTGGAATCATGCAACACTGTGGTTTATGTGCAAAACCATTGTCCTCATAGAGTACTTGGCATGAGTACACATGAAGAAGGTTTCACTGGTAAGAATCCTGATGCTTCTCATTTTAATATTTTTGGCTCATCTGTTTATGTGCATGTGACCAAGAACACCAGGAAGAAGTTAGAGCCTACTGTTGAAGTTGGGATATATAGAAACACCCCATAATTATCGTGTGTATTTTCCTAACAGTAATATGATTGTTATGTGATGGGATATAAAATTCGATGAGGGGAAATCCATGTGGTTATCACTTGATAGGGAGATATAGACTTACATGTGGAGGAGGAACTATTGGTTCCCAAATATGAGTCTCAAGATGTGGATCAGCCACATGAGGAGGTTCATGGAGTGGAAGAAGCCACTCATGTAGAGCCATCCATCAGAAATGGCAAAAAGTGCACCACAAAAGCTGATAGATTGAGACTAGATGTTGCACAGAATGTAGGAGCCCCTACTTCACAGTGCAAACAGAGACATTCTCCTGATCAATTTACTAGATACATGTCTCTCATGAGAAAATTTATTAAGACTGAACCATCTTCCTCAAGAAGCAGTGAAGGATCCCATTTGGGTTGATGCAATGGTGGAGGAGTATGAATCCATTCTAAAAAATAGTGTATGGGAAATTGTCCCAAGACCGGTCGACAAATCAGTATTAGGTTCGAGATGGATCTACAAGGGTAAGATTTTAATCATTTTTCTTTATGTTGATGGTTTAATATTGACTAGTGATGAGCAGCTGATAAACTCATGCAAGGAGGACCTTGCAAAGGAGCTCGAGATGAAGGATATGGGCCTCCTTCATTATTTCCTTGGATTGGAAATATGGCAGCGAGATTTTAAATGTTTTGTGTCTCAAGGAAAGTATGCAAGGGAGATACTAGGTAAGTTTCACATGGAGGGATGCAAAACCATGGATACTCATCTTCTAGGAAACTGGAGGAAAGAGTATGCTACTTATGGAGAGGTAGTGGATGCTACTGTCTATTGACAGTTAGTGGGTTTGCTAATGTATCCAGTGAACATGAGATCATACATTTGTTATGCAGTTAACCAGATGAGTCAAGTGATGGTTAAGCCTACCAAGATCTTTTGGAAGGCGGGTAATCATGTCCTAAGATACTTAAGGGGCACATTTGAGTATTTCTTATGGTACAGACAATTGGATGAGGTGAAGTTGCATGTATTCACAGATGCAGATTGGGCGAGAAGCCCAACGGACAAAAAGAGCACATCAGGGGGGATCTTTAGTATCAGATCTACAGTTGTTTCTTGGTATAGCAGGAAACATAGATTTGTGGCACTCATTTCAGCGGAAGAAAAATACATGGCAGGGAGTCAAGATGCATGTGATGCTATCTAGATGAGAAAGATCTTGGTTGGTTTGTTTGGTTCTCATTTAGATCCAACAGTGATTCATTGTGATAATCAGAGTTGCATCAAACTCTCGATTAATCCTATGTTTCATGATAGATCTAAGCATATAGATATCTGGTATCATCATATCAAAGATTGTGTGCAGCGGAAGATCATGTTGCTTTAGTACATTCCTATGGAAGATCAAGATGCAGACATTCTGACGAAGGCGCTCACCAGGAGAAAATTTGAATACCATAGAGACAGGATCGGGGTGAAGGATAATCCCTTTCTTCTTGAGAGGGAGTGTTGAGATTCAACAAGAAGATCCTAGTGAAAATTATGCACCTACACTACAATGGAGCCTCAGGCTATTTTTAGGTGGAATTCTATTTTTAGATGATGAGAAAATTCTATTTATAGATGGTGAGCGAATTATATTTATAGATGTATGTCGACTATTATTATCCCTTAATAATATTTGGACAATAAATATTAGTCAATTCTCAATGAGCACTTGGAAATAGTTAAATGAAGTGGAAAATCAATTAGCTATAGGAAATTTGAGTTCAAAGGTTGACTGGTGGGACATGCAAGTCGAATTAGTTGTAACTGAGTGATTCGAAGTTGTAACAGAGTTGGATGTATAGTTATGTCATTTGTGAAGTAGTTTAACTCAGTTAAGTGAGTTAATCTCAGTTGCACTAGTTGTAACTGAACTTACACTATTGAGATATTAATGAATTAATTATTAATTAATTCACAATCAGTGATCTCACATGCAACTGAAGATGTACTATTGTTAACTACATGCATGTCAGATCCAGTGGATACCCAGTTAAGATAACAGGTGAAAGGGACAGTTTGATTATCAATTGTGACATTAGCGAGTGCACTCATGCAACCACACACACAGTGGATGTGCCCATGAGGATTGTGCAACCTAGGAAAGAGGGATTTCATTCATTGCATGGATTTCCATTAGCAGGGATTGTGTAGAGGAGGCAGGTTGTCTGGAAGCAGTAAATTGGCACATGAATTTGTCAATTTTTGTATGATAGTGTGAGACAATTGTATATTGTACTAAGAGATATTGGATTAGAGTTTTGTATGATATTGTTTCATGATCCATGATATATACATAATATATGATAGTGGGTTTTTTAGCTTTATTCTTTCCTGGTAAAACATATGTGTTATGTGTGATTGATATTTCTTCTTGATATTGCAATTGGTGATCGTGTTTTAAATTTTGCAAGAATATTAGTAGAAACGATTTTGTATTTAACAGTGGCATATAATTGTTAGATTAGGAGAATCTAGGAAATACATAATTTGTATTAAAATTTCTACAAAAGTGCTAAGTGTAAACAAGGAGTAAGGACTTGTCGAAGTCCCAAAGGAAAGTGAAATCGTCCATCGTCAGGAGGATACAAGTGGTGAAAGATTAGGATCTCTAGGAGATAGAGTTCTGAGATATTTTCCATGAGAAAATGACAATCTTCATGAAGTCTCGAAGAGTGGAGTGAATACAAACTATTGGATCTAGAAGGGACACGTGGAGGAGATCTGCACAATTCGGAGGAGCAACGCTCAGGAAGAAAAGTGAAGAGAAGAGCGGAGAGACTCCCGAAGACCAGAGTCTGAAGTCGATCATATCCATTGATTATGGAAGTGATAGGGACCATTTATCATCGCATTAGTCATATTCATCGATTCAGAGTTCAAGGAAATAGAAGTAAGATATTCTAAAAAGGTTGAATCCCTAAACACAAAGCACCTTTCATGGTTTATCCCTGGTACACATCTCGAGGTCATATGATCAAAGGGGCCTAGCACAGAGAAATAGAATCACCGTCAACTTTCTTCAAAGGAGCCAAGAAGACAGTTGTGGGGGTTGATAACCCACACTTTGGAGAAATAAGGACCTGTGAAAATTGCATTGGGTCCTTTCCATAACCAACCATGTCACGGTCTCATAAATCACTAGATTTTCTGGAATCCATTCCTATAACAGGTTCATACCCTTTATTTATTTGGTTATTAGCTCATAACCAATTAACATGACATGCCATTATGTCATCGTATGCAGTCAAAAGATAATATTCTTTTATAAGTATTATAGACCTCCAACTTTACCACACTTACTGGTATATTATTCCCATTAATGCATTCAAATAATACAATAATGTGATAAAATGAACTCTCGTTGAAGAAATTCTTACCAAAATTTCCTTTAGCAATTATGTTATAAAATTACATAAAACTCATACCTCCATAGATGCCATTAAATAAATTTAATGTTACATGGATAGTTGATAGCAATAGAAGCTCTCGTGCCTCTGTTATCAGCCTTATAATCCACACTTCAGCTTTATGTTGTTTCCTTCAACAACAACCTCTTCCTTCCTTTATCATGTTTCTTTGTTATTCCTAGAAGACCTCAATCCTTCCTAGATTCATGTATCCTTTTGTTCTCTTACTGAGCACTTTTCCATCTAAACTAATCTTGATCAGTTTTATATTTTGAGCCATATAATATGTTGATATCAAATTTAACCTTAAATATTTCATGAATCTATATGACCAACACATGCATGAACAAATTACATTTCCAACAATGACTTCATATTGGCTTTATATCTTGAACTTCTATTTACTCTTCTGGACCAAACCAGTTCAACCTTTCCTTGATTGAACATATCATCACTTGTAGTTTCTTGCACCATTTTCTTCTCTTTTCTTAGCCACCCGACCTCAAACATAACCTACATAGTCAATTCTCTAACATGTTGCAATGCTACCCAAATGTATCTTTTTCCAATTGAGATGGTTTCTCCTCATATTTTATTTATTTTTCATTTGATACCAAGAAAAGAATCATTTTTCTTCTCCATGGTTCCTTATTAGTTTCTTTTCAGAAAAATCTTCTCCATGTTTGAATCCTTTTGGATTGGCATCCCAATGTACCATGTCAATGAACTCATCTCTTTGAAATATACTCGAAATTCCTTTCCATTGTTGTCACGGCTCCTCGAATGTTGCAGAAGACTCTGTATAACTTGGTATCCATCTAATGGTACCTTTCCACTATCTTAAATTACTCTTGAACTTCATCCATTCTCTAATGCACTTATCTTTGAGTAATTCCTCCACTAGTAGTTTTATTGCACCATTCTAGATCCAATATGCACACAATATATTGATTTATGCATCTATCAGCACTCTTTACTTATATTCACCTTCAATTATTTACCCTTGAAGTGGTGATATTCATACCATGCTTCCATTGTGCTACTATGATAACCATTATGGAAGTACTACCCCCAAACTATGTGATTGTTCCTTGGAGATGTTATCATTATCTCCAAGATTATACTCTGCCTTCCTTTATTAAAAAAAAATGACATCTTGACATATCAATCCCTTCTCTTTTTTTTTAATGTTCTTCCCCTAATGAAGTTCCTTATTTGTACATTGGATTCTTTTGGAGTGCATGGAATTTCACTATTTCATTCACTAAATGATCTATTCGTATTCCCATATTCTGATTAACATGAGTGGATTTCCTGTAGTGGCTTAACAAGACTTTATGGTTACACCCAAATTCATACCTTAACACTCTTCAGTCTTGACCTTTGATCATCTTATGAAATATTCTTGTCATAACACTCTTTCCTTGAGTATGTCTACTTATATTTAACCAAATTTCAACCCTCTCCCCTATTATGAAAACCATCTCTCCACACTTTCATGGTCCTAGCTTCATGCATATCCATTACTCTTGCTTTATCATGAAACATGGATGATCTCTTTCTTACTCATCATTCCCAAATAGGATGCATATTTTTCATCTTAAATCCTTTTCCAAATCATAGTTCCATTGAAAGTCTTCTATTTTACTCACTGAGTATAGACATCTTTAGTTGGTAGCTTCCTCAAGCAATCATTCCACATTATGAAGAACTGACCCTTCCATGTTACTCATACATGAATATGCCACCTTTATAAATAAAATTTACTACACTTTATCATCAACAATAATATATTCTTGCAATGGATTTATTATAAAATATAACAATTTGAAAATTTTTGGTTAAAGCAAGCATACAACCACAATATACAATTCTAGTAACATGTGCACAATTTTACCCCTTCATGGTTACTAGAAATATTCTTGTGCACAATTCTTGTCAATTATGTTACTCATCTCCCAATTTAGGGTGATTACATGAATTCCTCTATCCAATACCTTTCCAATGACTTCTTTCTTGCTCAATTCTAACTTTTGAGAAGAAAGTTATGGTCATTTGATTATTACCCAAAAACTCCTTCTGTTCACACATTAAATAGTTGCAAATCTGAATTGTATTTATGCTTCTTTGTACCTTCTCTTCTAGAGTTTTTTATAGGATTCCAACTGGGTTCTTTCATAATCATAATTTAGAAAACATTTCCACATTTCACCTCTTTATGGGTTTTGGGTTGCTAGATACAGCCTGTTGAAGTTTCAGGCCAATTATTATTATTATTATTATTATTATTATTTTGTTGGCCATGAATGCTACATGTACCTTATATGCCCTTTTAAACATTTTTAACATGCCAAGAATTTTAATTTATCCCCATGAATGTGTTCTATGGTTCAATATATTTCCATATATTTCTCATGTGCCTCAATCTGATTCCGGAGCAGGAAGTTATGGCCTTCAAAAGTTAACTGGGGCTTAAAATTTACTCTCTATTGTTCAGGTTGTAAATCACTCATCCTAACTCTGTTTGACGAATGGGATACAACGTTAGAAATATATGGTTGAGCTCTTTCATTTGAGTTCTTTCATTGCAAACATTGTTTAGGGCCTCAAAAATACCCTCCAAAAACATAACCTTCAAAAATACAAAACTTTTTGTGGAAAATCACTGGTCTTTTGTTATTGAAGTCCACCAAATTGACTTCACACACACTAGTTATAAATTATACACCCATAATTAGCATGTGCTAGTTCTACATGCGCAACACCCAAAATTTAGCGCATGCACCATGCACCCATATCTAGTGTGCACAACTTTTGTGTCGCAAGCCAATATCTAGTGCACACAACTTTTGTGTTGCACATCAATATCTAGTGTGCACAACTTTTTTGTCACACACCAATATTATGCGCACAACATTTGTGTCACACACCAATATTATGTGCACATTCCAAGCTCCTCACCACACAACACCAAGGTTCATTGCGCTCACACCGCACACCAATACTCCTTTCCCACCACCAATTCTACTTTAACGTGGCGTGAATATTTAACGTGCACGCACTACGCACCAACATTGCACGTGCACCAACAAATTTTCATTGTGCTCTACCAACACCCAATTTGCTTTCCTTGCACAATTATTATGTGTGTGCCACAAGCTCTGCACTGTGCAATGCCAAATTCTAATGCACTCACCCACACACTAATATCATGTGCTCGCCACCAATTTTTCACCATGCATCATTATATTTTGTGCATCACCAAATCTACATCACGCAGAGCCAAATTTTAGTTTGCACATCCATGCACTATTATTTTTCCACACATCACTAACTCTAAACTGTGCAACGCCAAATTTTAGTGCGCACATCCGCACACTATTATTTTTTCCATGCATCACCAACTCTGCACTATGCATCGCCAAATTTTAGTGCACACACACACACACACACACACCATTATTTTTCCACCCATCACCAAATTTTAGTGCACACATCGACGCACCATTATTTTTCTGTGCATCACCAACTCTACACCACGTAGCACCAAATTTTAGTGTGCACACACATGCACCATTATTTTTTCATGCAACACCAAATTTTAGCACGCACATCCACACACCATTATTTTTTTGCACTTAGTTGATTTTTCCACAATTTCAAATCGCGAACTTCATATTCATCTCTCAATCATACAAGTCTAGTGTTGAACGAGAAGCTCTGTAGTTAAACTTCACACAACCATTTTTCATCCTGTAAATCCCAATTTAATCTTTGCATAGGAATTTTGACCTTTTCTCGTTGAATTCCTCCATAATTTTGTTGTAGAAATTGGGGCTTTTGCCCAATTTCACCCATTTTTTTCCTGGACACTATGGCCTCTCTGTAAGCTCAAAAATTTGCCCATATACGGGCCTGAATTTCCCCACTAGAAATTGAAATTGTTTACTTTTAATTTATGGGTTCGATTCTACACATTACCCATGATATTTCTCTCAATTTTACTTCAACAATTTAATCAAACAAGTTGCAGACATATTCCATAAATTAATTCTCTATGATTTTTTTTTGCAACATTCTGCTAACTCATCCCATCCAAGCTCATTTTTTAAAACATGTCTATGATACCACTTTGTAATATCCTCATTACCAACAACTCAAAAAAATTGCTTTGGTACCACACTGTATCATTCCCAACCACCTCTTGGATTATGCCACTTAAAATTTCAAACTCCGATACTAATTTTAATCATAAAATACTCTGCAAATGCACATATTCATACAAAATAATTGTAATTTTTAAACCTGTGAATTAAAGAAATTCATATAGATTCTTAAGAAAAACATAAATTAATCAATGGCTCATACACATAGTACACAGAGATTTATACCGGAAACCCTCAACCGGGAAAAACCTTTCTTATATTCATTATATCGAATTTCACCATTCACCATACAATATATACAATGCTTTTAGGTATTTCGTAGATACCAAACCCTAATCCCTTAATCTGAGATTAATTTAGAAAACTGCTAAAAATAGAAAAATCCTCTATAAATAGCAAAAACCACCCAAAAAAAAACTTTGGGGCACTGCCCCGAGCTACCATCTGGTTCCGAACACTGCACGTAACCAGGGGGGGCATACCTTCCCCCCTGGGACCCCCCTAGGAAGTTCTCGATGCACACAACATAAAGATCACTACTATAGGGATCGTCAGACGCAATTGTCGAATGTGATGCGCCCACACACACACATGCAAAGAATATAACACATACGCAACATTATCCCACTTGTTTTTTTTCTTTGCATCCAGGGAAGCAATGCCTAAGAGAACTTTTTTGTTGTCAACAATCCAGGGAAGCAATACCCATTGTTACTCTACAATAGGAGAACTTTTTTGTTCTCACAAAATTTGTCAATGAATCTACAACATTCTTCAAAGTGTAAACCTTTTCCAGCAACACCTTCTTTCCCTCAACCATGTCTCTCATAAAGTGATACTGAACATCAATATGCTTTGTCTTCGAATGATAAGTTGGGTTCTTTGCTAGGAAGATTGCACTCTGACTGTCACAATATAATCTCACTGCTTGTTGTACCAACCCAATACCTGAACACAATCTATGTAACCATACAACTTCCTTGCTTGCATGAGTGGCTTCCATGTATTCAACTTCTATAGTTGAGAGTGCCACTACAGCCTGTCTTTTTCTCATCCAAGTGATTTCTCCTCCAAATAGGTTAAACACATAACCACTTGTAGAT
>WSFP011538415.1:0-11748 GCA_009831015.1 Picea engelmannii
GTAAAAGGAGGTTGCCCCCTCGAAGAGGCTTATTATCTAAAATTATCTCTTTTTCAAGGTGTTGAGTACTTTTCCTGAGGTTTTTCTATGCTATATTGATGTTTGGTTCTTAACATATGGTATCAGAGCTCAAGGTCTTGGGGATTCGCTGCTACATCTGAGACACCGTGGAATTTTCACTATAACTTTTTTTATACAATGTTTCAGAAGGAACGACTTGGAGGATATTTAATAGACGGATCAAGGTACGTTGGGTTCAAAATTTAGATCCTGAGGTCTTATAATTTCGGAGATACAACCTGTACAAGATAGGGTTATGGAATCATATTCAAATGAGTCATTGCGGAATTTTCGCTATAAAAAAATTTATGTAACGTTTCAGACCCTAAACTCCGGAGGCCATTTACAACAATTAGTAAGGTATCTTTGGCAAAAAGTTCAGCTTCTGAGTCATCTTAAATTTGTAGATACACCTTGTGTAAGATAGGGTATCTGACTAGTCCTATTGACTAGTCTCAAGAAGGTGTTCTAGGTAAAACAATCATAACTTCCTGCTAGAGTATCCAAATTGAGTGGGACTAATTTCATTGGATTGTGAACAATCTGTAGTATTTTGGGTGCGAGTTTTAGAATTTGATATCAATTATTTTGTGCGGGGCATGTTATACAAGTGAGATCTCCTGGAAAGGCCAAAAATCGGCAAGTTGTGAGGAAGTTACCGTAAATTCCACTTGGCACATCCAATTTTGATCAGACCTATGGAAATGCAGAGAAGAAATATCAGAGAACTACCTAAAAGAAAGTTTCATACCCAGAAGTGCTGAAACTTGGGAGATAGAACAGAATAAATATTGTCTAGCAGAACCGCCTCAAAATCAAGATTCAAAAGTGATACTTGGCCAACATGCCACCGAAAAAGGGACCTTATACACCAAATAAGCCTCCAGAAAATCCTAATTGTACTCTTGATGAAGGTGAAGAAATGCGTAGGGACATAAATGAACTACAAAAGAAGATGGATTCAATGGAACCTAAGTTGATGGATTCAGTAGAAGCTAAGTTGGATACTAAGATGGATTCAATGGAAGCTAAGTTGGATACTAAGATGGATTCAATGGAAGCGAAGTTGGATATCCACCTGGATCAATCCTCCTCCCTTAGGAAGCAATGGTCTCCATTGCGTTGAGTTCCCCCATCATGTCAGGAAATTTTTGTTGGATTTGGCCCTGGGTGAGCCACTTGCCTTGGTGTAGGAGTTGTCCTGCCTTGACAACTCGATAAAGTCAGATCCACTATTGGCTAGCGCCCTTGACCTGTGTGTCCATGATTTGATTGGTGGATTCTTGTTCCATACAGTTAGGGTTGAGCTATGTTGGTGTCAGTTGTTCGAAAATCTCAGAGGTGTCCAATAACGATGGAAAATATGGCCGAAGGAGGTCCACATTGAATACTGGATGCAGACCAAGGAAGGGTGGAGTGTTGAGCTCAAAAGCATGGTGATCGTGTAAGGCCCATAACGAAGTGGGTGAAGCTTCTGATGGGGCCCGATGAGATGCTCCTTCTGTAAATGTAACCAGACTTTGTCGCCAACCTGAAATTGGTGTGGTACCCTGTGTTAATCATAGCGCTACTTGTACTTAGCATTGGATTTCTGCAAAATATCCTGGACCTGTTGGCAGATGTGTTGAAAATGCTCAATGAATCTGGTGGCTTTGTCGACTGCAGACTGATCAGGGGAAGAGTCTGTCTGTGTGGTGGCAAGAGGAAGTGAAACATTAATGGGTCCCAAGGGTTGGAATCCCAGACCCACCTGAAATGGGCTATGGTCAATGGAACTATGGAGAGCCCTGTTGTAGTTGTGTTGGACATATGGGAGACTCTCGTCCCATGTACGAGGATGCTTAGAATTGTACATGCGCGGGATGTGAACAATCATACGATTGACGACTTGAGTTTGGCCATCGGTTTGGGGGTGGAAAGCAGTGGATTTTGTGATCTTGGTGTCCAAAAGAGACTAGAGACTCGACCAAAAGGTGTTGAGGAACCTGTTGTCTCGGTCAAAGATGATGGCCTTTAGTATCCCAAAGTGGACCCAAACTCGTTCAAAGAAGAGTTTGGCGGTATATACCGTTGTGACATTCTTCTTGTAGGCTGTGAGGATGACCATCTTCGAAAACCGATCAATGACCACAAACACACAGTCAATTCCGTGCTTGGTGGATGACAAACGAGACATGTAATCCATTGAGATGGATTCCCACGACTTCTTGGGAATAGGAAGAGGGGTGTATAAGCCTTGCTTCTTTATGGATGGCTTGCAAATGGCGTAGGTAGTGCAAGATCTGATATACTTGCTGACGTCCTTTCGAAGTTTTGGCCAATAAAAATATTTTTGAAGAATGACCACGATTTTCTCTATGCCAAAATGTCCTGCGAGTCGACTGTAGTGGGCTTCCCAAATCAACTTTTCACGCTCACTTGTAGGAACACAAAGATGGCCAAGGTGGCATAAGAGTCTGTCCTGAATGTGAAAATCATTGTCAGTGACACCTTTACCCAAGAGATGATATTTGGTGGTGAAGTCCGGATCTTGTCAATAAAGTTGGGGCCACTCTGATGTTTCATCTTCATAGGACTGGAGCACAGTGGTGAGTGTAGCCACATGAGCCCGACTGAGGCAATCAGCGGCATGATTGGAGATCCCTGTTTTATACTTGATGTTGAGATGGAACTACTGCATGTAGGTGGACCACTTCTGATGGAGATTGTTCTGCAATTTCCCCTATGTCTGTATGAATTGCAGAGGCTTGTGATCAATGTGTATGATTGTCTCTTTTCCCAGAATGTAATGTTTCCATTGATGACAGGCTTGTACAATGGAATACATTTACTTGTCATAATTGGGGTATTTTCAGAGAATATCGAAGAGTGTCTCACTGTGGTATGCCACAGGATGCCCGTGTTGAGTAAGAACTGCGCCCACAAATAGTCAGATGCATCAATCTCAATCTCAAATGGTTGTTGCAGATCGGGCAAGGAGAGTATTGGAGCTGAGCACAAGCGATGTTTCAGATCATTGAATGCTCGTTGTTGGTCCTTCCCCCGCACAAACTTGTCCCTACCACCGCCCTTGGTCACGTGGCTAAGGGCCCATGCAATATGGGAGAATCCCAACACGAACCTTCAGTAGAAATTGGCTAGTCCCAAGAAGCTTCGAAGCTCGGTCAATGTGGTCAGGGTTGGAGAGTCATGAATGACTTGGATCTTAGCTGGATCAACATGTACCCCATGCTCATCAATAATGTAGCCCAGGTATTGGACCCTGTTCATGCCAAAAGAGCACTTTTCTAAGTTGGCATAAAGCTTGTGCTGCTGCAGAGTGCTCAAAACCTGTTGAATATGCCACATGTGCTCCTCCCACGTTCTGCTGAAGATGAGGATGTCATCCAAATATATTACCACAAAGGAGTTGTTGAAGGGTCTCAATACATCATCCATCAACCTCATGAAAGTGGCTGGTGCATTTTTTGAGAAAAAGGGCATGACTAGCCATTCGTAGAGACCTTCTTTAGACTTGAAGGCTATCTTACAGACATCAGTTGGTTCTATGGGAACCTGGTGGTAGCCTGACTTCAGGTCAATGTTGTTGAAGAACTTTCCCCCCTTGATTTGGTCAAGAAGGTCATCAATCCTGGGAATGGGGTAGCATTTCCTGACTGTGATTTTGTTTAAGGCTCTGTACTCAATGTAGAGTCGCCAAGTCCCATCCTTCTTTTGCACCAGTAAAATTGGGCTTCTGCAAAGGGAGGAGTTGGGTCTGATGTGCCCCTTTTGAAGAAGCTCTTGGATATGACACATGATTTCATCATTCTCCATCAACGAGCACCAATAGAATGGCCCATTAAGTAGAGGTGCGTCGGGGGTCAGATCAATTGGATGCTTGACTTGGCAGCGTGTCGGTACCCCTGTAGGTGAGGTGAAGATGTCTATGTATTCTTCCACGATCCTATCCACTTGATTCTGTTACAAAGAGAGGTTTTGTGTAGAGGCCACGGATGTGGGGATGACCTTCTGCTTACTGTGAGCAAGGATCACAAACAAGACGAACTTCCTGGTCTCTGAAATGACCTTACTGCATTTCTTAGCAAAGATTAAAGAAATAACAGTAGGCGGTGCCACCTCTGGGATCCTATACAATTTTCTACCCAAAGTAATAATAACACTGCGGGGCCTAGACTCATACACAACATGATGCTTCCACAAATATGGTTTTCCTAAAAGAACATCACAAACTTCAAGGGGAACAATATCACACAGTACCTCATCATTGAAAGGCTTGATGCCATAGGGAAGACGACACTGTTGGCTGACACAAAGATCTCTTCCTTGATGAAGGCAACCGATGTTGTAGGGATGTGGGTGTAGTTTTGTTGGTAGGTCCAACCACTTGACGACCTCTACTAAAATTAGGTTCTTCTGACTACTGTTGTCGACAATGAAATGAATTGGAGCCCCCTTGACCAACATCCACGAGTGAAAGAGGCGTTTCCCTTCCTCTAGTTCTCTTGGCTTGCTTGGCTAGACTTTGGTGGTAGCGACCATGGAACTGGGTTCAACATCGATAATTTCCTTCCCTCCTTTAGGATTTGACTCAAAATCAGAATCGACCTCTGACTCGAAAGCCTTCAGCTCGGCCATGAGGGACTGCTTGGATCGACATTCGTTGGTGTTGTGCCAAGGACTTTTATGGTACTCACACCATTTTCCCGTGTCCTTCTTCATCTTCTCATTTTCCTTCTTGTGTAGTGGGTTGGACAGATTGTCCTCAGGTCAACCATCTCGACTTGGTCCCTTGCTATGTGGGTTGGGGTTTCCTTTTCCCTGCTTCGGCTGTGAGAGGTTTGCAATCCAAACTCTCGTCATTTCTGCTTAAATTTATGCTCGATATTGACATCGTATCTATAAGTCGTGCCCAATGAGGTGATGTCCAAGAAATCCATATCTGTTTGAATGTATCTATGCAAACAACCGCGGTATTTGAGCACTAGATGATGCTCAGAATATTTGATACACAATTTGGTGCTAAGGTATGGAAAATATTGGTGAAGTCTGGTACTGTCTGGTCCATTTCTTTATGTAGGGTGGTCCATCTGGTGTACTGGTCCTCGTAGCTTCCAACAGGGTAGTATTGTTTTTTAATGGCATCTCGAAAGGAATCCCATGTAGGGGCCACCACAAAAATTGTAGATTCCTCCATGACCCTTTTCTTAGAGTAAGTATCCCACCAATCTTTAACATGGGGAACGACCTTAAGGAGTGCAAAAGTGATATTTTTCCTATCGAAAAAATTGTGGACCGAAAAATATCCTTTGAGCAGATTCAACCATTTATCTACAACATCCGCATCTATCAGTCCTTCAAATAATGGAATATCAAAATTTAGATATAATTTGAAGGGGGTTGCATGACCGCTTAATGAAGATACTTCTCCCGTGGGCAATCGTCGAAGGATCTACACGAAGTTGTCCATCATTTCGTTCCTTTGTCGAGCGAGGGCTTCCTCAAGCAACATTTTAATAGGATCTCCTGCTCCATCATCTTTCTTTTCGTCTCCCATGGTTTGTTGTCGGGCTCATCGCAACCGATATGGTAATGGATCGATTGGTTCGAGTCCCAACTTCTTGTGCCCAAACCTTGTCGGGGACATGCATGAAGAAAGATAAATGAAGAGCATACCACTTTGATACCACTGATCCATATTTAGGAGCGGAACAAACTGATTAGTAGATTGAATACAATAAACATAGAGATAGGAAGAATAACACAAATATCAAGTGATTAATATCTTCTATTAAATAATGAAATAGGTTGAAACTGTAAAACTGTAGAACTGAAACTTGCTCGAATTGTGGTAGCTATCTCTGAGATGAGATGTGGCTGCTACGTGCATCCGTCTGAGCATAATGGATTACAATGAGGCTCTAGACACCCTTTTCATATTACTCATGAATGCAAAAACCCTAGACATCCAAAAAACTTACCCTAGAAGGCGAAACACGAAAAGTCATGTGGCCCCTATGGGTAAGTTGGTGTAATTTGGTACCTCAACTTCCTAGGGTCGTAACTTTTACATACGACCTTCGTTTTAGGCGCGTGATATCCCATTGGAAAGGTCTTTCAGAGAACTACAATTCTGCCATCAGACTATGACTTTGTCTATAGTCTGATTGTGGCGAGCCAAAAAAACAACGCCAGGGCCCCTAAACAGCTCTGAAAGTACAACAAGATGTGCTGAAATGAAAACATACAAAATAAGCCAGTTGGATTAGGCAAGAGGCTACCCATATCCACCTAGAGAATGTGTGGGGCTTCTGACAACCCCAAAAGTGTAGAACTCACAATTATAAAGCAGTACAGAAGGATGTACTGAACAAAAATGGACACAAGGAGCCAGTTGGAATAGGTGGGTGGCCACCAATATCCACTTGGATCAATCCACCTATTAGTCATTAGTGAAAGTCATTAAAATTAAAGATCAAGTTGAAATGCTAAATTATTGTTGCATTGACACATTCCTTTATCGAGGTGTTGCATGTTTTTATTTTCCCTTCTCGTGCTTCTCTTCATTCATGTTTCCGTTGGACCAATGCATGGTGGGATTATTATTTCAATTCAATCTTAACCTCCAATTGAGAAGGATTCATAATGCCAGGGAGGTGGATGCCACCCTCTCAAAACAAATCTATGGGAATATGAAAAAACGTCTCTTTCTCTCTTCTACTTTCATATGCATCTTGATCGAGAGAGGTGGACTTAGGATTGGATTTGTCATGGTAGCCTTTATCACTATTTGAATCTTGTGGTGGCCACAGTCTTCCTAGCAATGTCCCATGAGTGTCATCCCCACCGCTACTAAGGATTTTCACACACCCACCTTGCTCTCCACAACGTTCACCACCATTCCCTCCAACACTACAACTTCCAACCAACTCAACAGTGTGCAAGCATGGAATGAACAACCAACAGTGACCATCTTTACAATGACATCAATCACATCCAATGGGTGGGCACACACAATAAGGGAAATTTCAATAAGTGATGAGGTGCAAATAGAGAATGGATGAAGGGATCTGATTATTGGTGTGATATAACGATCAAGGCCACTACACTACTTGTAATGGTTATTGCATTGTGTGTTCAGTCATTTGGAATGGCCCTAGGGAAAGGAAAAACCATGAGGTCTTATGAGGGAAGTGGCTTAATATGTTACAAAAAGATTGTTATATTCCCTAGGGAATGCCTGTCTTCAAAACTAAGAGATTTGATCGCTAAGTCATGTTTTGTAGATTGTGGCCCCAAGTGTGAAACAATTTGCAAAAGTAGGTGACTATACATTGCATAGTCATCCTATTGTGATCCCTATTGCACTAGTAGTTTGTAGACAACAATCTTGTTTGTAGATAACTATGAAGCAAATGAAGTGTTATGTTATAGGACTCACCTTTTGTGAGGATATGGTGTGATGTTCTACTTGCATGGAAAGAGTACCCATCACTTTAAGCTTGTATATGATCATACCATGTAAATCAATGCTAATTTTATTGAGATGAAGCCAAAAGGGAGAGCTATGGATGACACCTATTTCAAGATTGTATCATATTAGACACTCATATTTTGACAGTGGGTGTGAATGAAGTGCCCAAATGGGATGACAATATGATCTCTAGGAACAATGCATGGTCATAATCCTTGATGGCGAGGCAATTGTTGGCAAAAGTCGTGAACCCATGTAAATTGCACAAGGAAAGGAGAATATATCTGTCCATTCGAAAAAGAATGGAGAAGTGTGGGGTCAAGTCAGTGGATGTGATTGGTGGTGAACACAAACAATCTCTTACTTTTGTAACATTATTATAAGCCAT
This sequence comes from Picea engelmannii, assembly GCA_009831015.1. Taxonomy (NCBI): domain Eukaryota; kingdom Viridiplantae; phylum Streptophyta; class Pinopsida; order Pinales; family Pinaceae; genus Picea; species Picea engelmannii. The sequence continues at coordinate 7,923 of WSFP011538415.1, forward strand.
TAGTGAAGCTCAAAACCCCAAAGAGTGTTTCTCTAATGTTTACTTCAAAACTCACTCTTTTTGGACTTGTCAGGTTATCATAGTGGTTGCTTCTTCTTCTTCTTTCAGTGAGAGAGATCAAGAAAATAGTGGATATATTCTATGATTATGGATTTTTTGGTAGTGACAACAAGAAGATTTATGAGTTGGAAATTGTTCTTGCTACGTATAAACATATAATACATGATTTATTCACATCGAATGACACTCTGAAAATACATATGCAAACACACTCTCTTTGCCAATCAATCAGATATTCTCAAACAAATGACGAAGCCTTGTTGGAAGATTACCATTATTTTTGTTTGAAGAAGGAGGAGGATTCGACTTGCAAGAGAAACACCAATTTGGCATCCTAGGCACTAGGGATACATTGGTTTTTAGATCGCAAATGGGCTATATGGGAAGGGACTTTATAGAAAAACACAAGGGTAAGAATGAGTATCAAGAAGGATTTTAGGGGTTTCATAAATCAAATCTCATAATGACATCGTGGACAAATGTTGCATTACCACCAACAAAGAACAAGATCCCCCTTGCCTTGCAATCTCATTCCCATGGAACATACATTCTTTTGTACATGAGAAGTGAGGTACCTTTTGTTCAAGTTCCCAACATTGCCTCCTCTTCTTCTTCTTCTATTCCAAAACGCCCTTCCACTCTTCCTATGCATAGCTATGCATCGAATCCAATCTAAGATGGAAGTTGTAGAGGTATAGTTGGAGGAAGTTCCATGATCATGGAAACCAAGTGTTGATGTCAGATAGATGACATGACACATGGATGGAGATTCTCACCTTGCCATTATGCTACATTAATCATGACCATGCATTTAATTAGTATGTTGCACAATAACCCCGTGAGTACATATTTTTCATTTGTAATTACATCGTTAAGTGTTTCTACAATGGGAGTCCACCACATTAATGCCTCTTATAATGACGAATTTAAACTGAATGGATGGGATGAATGCACTATGGGATATTCTTAGATGTCTTGGTTAAATGAAGGGCTCAGATTTAGGTACCTAAATTCAACATGTTTCTTAATATATCAATTAGTCATTGGTAGAAGTCACTAAAATTAAATATCATGGTGTGCTCGTTGTTGTGTGCTTTTATTTTCCCTTCTTCTTGCACTTCCCTTCATTTTGTGCTTATGTTTCACCAATGCATTGTGGCCTTTTGATATTATTAGTTTAGTCCAAGCTCAACCTTCATTTGAGAATGATTCACATTGTCAAGGAGGTGGACATTTCCCACTAAAACAAAATCTATGAGTGCATGATAAAGCCTCTCTTTCTCTCTTTTTCTTTCGTCTTCACCCTGATTAAGTGAGATAGACTTGAGCTTGGATTTTTCATGGCGACCTTAATCATTGTTCACATCCTACAATGCCCATGGTGTTCCTAGCATTGTCCCGTGAATGTCATCCTCACCACCACAAAGGCTTTCTGCACACCCACATTGCTCTTTGCAATGTCCACCACCAACCCCTTAAACATTGCACCTTTCAAGAAGACAAACAAACTGTAGGCATGGAATGGATGACCAATATTGATCATCTTGATGATAACATCAACCACATCCAATGAGTGGGCATGTACAATGGATAATGAGGTGGATGATAGTGGAGAGACAAAGGGATTCAATCGATTGGTGTGATGTAATGATCAAATAATCACATAACATTCACAATGAAATGTCTTATGGCATGATAAAATACTAAATCATAAGCCAACCATTATATACTTGTAACCAAGCACCAAACTAATATATATTAATAACCATCTAACGTATGATCCAATTGCATATTTGATCTAGAAAGGATGATTATATAATTTGTCATCTATATTGGTACTTTTTGGGTGGAAATTTTGGAGCCATTTTCTTGTAGGGCCTGTTATAGCGCAAGTTGTAGCTTGGGAAAAGCCCAGCCCAACAAGAAATAAAGTGCTACAACTTGGGAATCCTACACCCAATGTCACCTCGATGTAGGTCCCACACTTCAAGGGTGACTAGGTCACTTTAGGGAGGCGATCCCGGTGACCCTAGGGGGATGGATATGGAGATGGAGATAAAAGTAAATGAAACCCCTAGAGGTCCAGTATAAGTGGAATTAAAGGTGGGAAGAGATGCCTTATATGTCAAGTAATTGTTGCCCCATAGGTATAATACTTCTCCGGATGATTGTACCTGCTCGAGACATAAGGAAATCCAACTTACAATGATATATGTTAGTGTGGATCAGAAATTTAAGCTTGATGTCCCTAATTTTCAGCAGTAGATGACAATTTATATCAGAAAATAAAACATCTAAATCAGCGTACAAAGATCTAAACTAGTTAAGTAAATCAACATCAAGATTAGCAATGAATATAGGCCGAAAAATGGCACTTAAGAAGCAAGATAAAATGATTGTTGTAAACATGTATTTTCTACAAAAAATTGCATCCTTATGGATGTAGCATTCAATGGCATGCAACAACAAAATCAACCGTGGAAAAATGGCAAGAACTAGCCCAAAAGGTGCTCCCTAGTTAGTAGAGTAAGTGAGGAAAATTTAGGAGCTAGTCTAGGGTTAGTTTAGGAGTTATGGCTAGTAGTTTATCTAGGTTAGATCAAACCTAATGGATGTAGGTTAGGGTTTGTAACATCAATAAAAGTAACGGGGAGAGGGGACACCCTATTAGGGGAAGACTCCTCTCAATGAGGCAAATCAACTTCAAGCAAGAAACCTTTCAAAAGATCAAAAAATGTGTTTCCCAAGGCAATGAATTTACATCTCCAATGCAAAAAATATATATGACTAGTGCCTTCACTATTGGGTGAATGGAGTCAAATTAAGAAAGAGCTTAAATAAGCTACCTCCTTTGGGGTGTAATCTCTTTTACTTCCCAAGGCAATTTTCTCTGGCTAGGGTTTAAGCTAAGAGGGTGTATGCCCTCATACTTCTCTTAGCAAACCCTTGTATAATCAATGAGATGAAGCATAAAATGATGAAGACTATGGTGGGGGTGTATGCCCTTATACCTCCCACCCAGATCCTAGCATAACAATACCTGAATTGAAAAAATGATAGCACGATAGTAAAAAACCATACCAAGATCAAGAGAAATGCCAAGATAATCCACCATAAGAGCTAGAAAAACATCATCCAAGGCTAGCAACTCACTCCTCCATCGACCATTCATCAATATATCCATAAACAAGTGCACATGAGACAAAAATAGCCAAGTGTAGTGAAAATTTTAGACCAAGTCCTCTCATAATGAGGGAGAGTTATCAAAATGAGATCTTATCATCTCTATTTAAACAAAATGTAGTTAACATAGTTTGTCCACATAATATTAGGGAAACCACAATATTAGGGGTCAAAACCCCTAATATTGCCCCTTCACAAAGACAATATTTAAAAATTCTCTTTAATTTCACTTTTGCACAAAGAAAACCCTAAAACAAAGGTGACATCATCCCTTGAAGGAGAACGTTTTGGAAAATTGAGCAAGTCGTTGGAGCTTGGCTGCAAAGTAGGGCATCCAAAAGCCATGTGGAAATCATCCAGAGCCTCTCCACCTCAAAATTCCATGTGTCATGCTCTGATTCATCATCAACCACCATATGCCCCTCAAATGTGATGTCAAGCCCCTAGGGAGTGACGTTTTTCCCCTTCTGGGCAAGTCGTTTGGCATGCAAAGGGTGGGCTATCTCTATCCACCTGTCTCTTAGGCCTCTAAAAGCATCTCTCTATTTTCTGGCATGTGGGCCTATGTCATCCATGCTGTGGG
>WSFP011538426.1:0-11748 GCA_009831015.1 Picea engelmannii
TTCTTAGGGTCCCTTAGTTTCTTATCGAGAGGCCTTTTATTGCCTTCTCGGGGATCCCCTAGGTGAAACATCTCTAGGTTTTCATTTCCTATGGCTTTTATCTTTTACCAGCTGCTTTTACCCACTGGGCCTTTAGCCCCTTCTTCCCACAAGACAAGATGTACCCTGGAAGCTCATCCTAATGGCCAGACTAGGGGAATGGGATGGATGAGCGAGATATAAGATGAAAAAAGTGATAAGATGGTGGGAACGGACAATGGCTCTGCAAACCCCCCTTGGTGGCTAACCAAAACCCATGAATACCAGCTTGCTAAGTTACCCCATCAATCACCCCAACAGTGGTCAAGTGGATTAGTGTAAGATCCAAGCAGTTATCCGAAATGAAAGGAACCTATTGCATATATAAGAAGGTTATAATGATCAAATATGACACATAACATGATACCTCAGACCAATTACCTCATGGAGCAAGAGTCCTCTCTGATGCAAGCCCAGGCCGGTAGTGATGGAAGCTGGTACTGCTGACAGGACAAGTCTGGCTGAGAAGAAGAACGATGGGCCCTCCAGGGCCATGCTCAAATCGATCTCTGCTCTCGGTACTCCATGTCTAGGACCATGTGGGCCTCGAGACATGATCTCCTAGTTATCCCTAGATATCGGGGATAACAAATCCTACTACATTTTTTTATAGATGTGGTACTCTTGTTTAATTTTTTTCCTAGGGCATGTATAGTTCAAATATGGGACTTAGAAAATTTTTGTGTCAATGACTTGAAATAGAGGTTCCTAGAAAAAAGGACCAGGAATCACACACATTAAACATTCAAATATAATAAACTTAATTTCTTGACATACATCATAGTTTAAGAAAAAAAATATAGCATTCCGAAAGCAGCGCACAAGGCACCGTCAAAATTGTTCTCGAATTAGTTTTCTTTGAAATTTATCAAAAAATAATAATGTTTGTTACATATTTCAGGAATCTGTTACATATTTCTAGAAATTTAAATACGCTTGTCATATAGACTGGGATTGGGGCTCTTGCGGACCATAAAAGAAATAAGTACATGAAATAGGACTGTAGAAAGAAGAAGTGCGTGACAGTAGAGAGGAAGACTTGAAAAGAAGAAATTGGAAGTTATGAGTCTTTGGTTAGAGATTTCTATTTAAATAGGTAGAATAATTGGATTGATAAAGAAAGCAAGATGTGATCAGTATAGACTTACTATGAAGTTGATTCCTTTTTGTTGCTCTCGTCGATGACCACTAGAATCGTGCCAATTGGTTGTTTCCCTTCGTCGGTGATCGTGTCCATTCTCCTTTGAATCCATTCTTCAATGTAGCTTCTCATGGGGGCCACATTGATTTCATCCTGGATTTCTATGTTGAAAAGATTGTTTTCTTATTTCTTTAGATCCATAGAAATACTATGTAGACCCTGTTCAATTTCTTCATTGTGTGTCGAATAGTCCAATATCCAGTTCTCGACATCATCTTCACCATATTCAAGGTTGTCATAAAACTTTTCTAAAGACAACCCCTTTAAAATATAAACTTGTTCATCGAAGGCTTGCTTGGTTACGGACAAGGATTTGAGGATTAAGTTTGGGTCTTGAACCTCTTTGGTACTTCCAGCTTAGTCTATTTGGGTCAGGTTTCTGAATAATTCTTCTTTCTCTGATATGACTTGTTCACATGATTCGACAATGAGCTGCAGGTTCTTAACTTTCTCTTTCCAACATGATTTTAATTGTTTCATCTGGTTTGGGGAGGGGAGATCCTCTTGTCTTCTTTTCAGATCCGAGATGTTGATGACATGGTTTCGAAAAGGGATCACCGTCTATAGATAGAAACATTCATTTTTTAAATTCGTCTGCAAATGTTCATGCAAATCCTTTTCCCTCGTTTGAAAGGAAGCTATATTTTGTGATGTTTTCGAGGATTCGGTAATTAGCTGCATTATTTTCTTGATATTCTTCTCTACATAGCCTCTACAAGATGTGAGGAGGCTGGAGGATCCTTTTAACTTGGTTGTATTAAGGTTTAGGCTATTATTAGGTTTCTTTTCAAACTACTAGATAACCATAGTATAGATAGGATCACTGAGAAATACACAATCACAAGAGACACATCATTTATCCTGGGAAACCCTCAAGGGGGAGAAAACCCAGAAAAAAATTCCTTAATATAGATAGCCAATACAATGCCAAGAGAACTCAAACAATACATAAATTCCTCTCCCAAGAATGTGCCTCTCTCTCTCTTCTTTCTTCTCCAATTGGAGCTCCAAACTTGCACTCTGATGAACAAGTGAGTGTCTGTCCAAATGAAGCACTAGCCTCTCTTATTTATACAATCTGGTAGGTGTGAACGAAAGTGTCTTTTCAATGGCAGGGCCGACTTCTCATTCTGGGTGGTTATAACTATTAGAATATAATGGATGTGCTCATTTAACCATAGACAATATCACTATTTTCACCCAACCATAGGTCGAAGCCACCCCCGAACACCTTAACCTTGACAGAGAATCATTGCAGAAGAAGACCCTAAGCTAGATAGACAAACAAGATAGTGCACCTCTCTCCAAGGATAGCACACAAAATAGGAGTAACAATATCTAATCATAGAGTCCAAACCACAACCAAGAGATATTCTAGGCCAAAACTGAAATCTACTAGCTGCAGTAGCTGCAATGGAAACTCTCCACCAAAATTGTGCACAAAATAGCCAACTGCAGTGTGCACAAGTGTTTCTTCTACAGTTCTGAGAATGCCTGCCAGAATGAAGACTGATCTCCTGTATTTATACTAAAACTGGCAAATTGTCTGGGTCAACTTCTCATTCTGGGTGCCTATTTACTTAGTATATAATATTTCCTTTAGATGACTTCTTCTCTTGGAGGCTAATAACCTAATACAAATTATCCTCTTGAGTCGATTTTTCTTCTAGGGTTATTATCCAACTAATTAGGGTTTCTTCTTTCTTCCCAAAATATTCTATTCTCGTCAGGTTTACATGTGGAGGTAAATACCTCCCGCAACTACCATAATATCAACACTCCCTCCTAGCAAGGGAGGTATTGAAGGTAATGGTCTTGAGCACAAACATACCATTCACCTGGTAGCATCAACATAGTTGTATAGACTATATCATGATTAGATCATGAGAACCATCATCACTATCAGTGTCATCAACTACATCATCTCTTGAAACCATACTCCATCTGAGTAATCAGACATGATGTTGGATAAGTCACTCACTCCATAGGGTAACACAAGAGCCATTCTTCTAAGACAGACATATGTCCTAGAAGAATAAATGTCATGGACCATTTTTCGTCTGGGGAATTTCTGTCCATTGATTATCCATCTAGATGATAATTATTTCTAACACTATTGATAGTCTTCAAGGCAATTAGAACAATGTCATTCAATAGAACACAACTGTGTCTATCCATAGTAGTACACAACTACAATCCAGTGGTATACTACCACACCAAGTAGCACACAGTTACTTTATCAGTGACATATAGTCACAATCAGTGGAACACATCCACCACAGTAGTATACATCTATTGTCCAGAGAAATAGAATCTCCATAACAATCATATCACTTGATGTCAACTTGCACAGAAAACATTGTTATGATATATAAACTAAATCATCTAGGCCATTCTTCCACTAAGAAAGTAAAACATCAATGATGAGTTATCTTGACTATTCTTCTCAAGCAAGGAAGAATAATTGTCTTGAATTCTAAGCCTGGACCATTCACCTATCTGGGCCATTCCTCTGGCACTAAACAAAGTGCAACATGGAGAGAATGAATCTTACCTAGGGACTGCATGTCCCTAATTTCTAAACCTGGACCATTCACCTCTCTAGGCCATTCCTCCGGCACTACACAAAGTGAAACTTGGAGAGAATGAATCTTCCCTAGGGAATGACTATCTGGACCATTTCCTAAGGAAATGACTTCCCTACACCAACCTCCAAAACAAACCATTCTTCGAAACTGCTCACAACTGTGAGCTTCGAAAGAATGATTGTCCAATGAGATGGACCAGTCTTCTTGACCAGTACGAAGAGTGACCGTCAAGAAGAGAGACTGTCCTAGAACATTCCCTATGTTAACCACAAGGGGAATCGATGTCTATGGTACATTAGAAATCCATCAAACCATTTTCATTACGAAAATGACCATTTGATCTGGACCATTTTCTGAACTGGAAAATGCCTGTCCGTCAGAAATCTCAAACCACTTTCTGAACTGGAAATGAACTGCTCAACCTAGACCATTTTTCAAACTGAAAGATGACTTTCCATAAATCAATAACACATCAGTGCTCCCTCCCAACCTAGGATTCATCTCTTTCTTTTTCAATAACGATTTTGTCTCCATGAGCTCCAGCTTGAGTACACAAACTCTTTCATCTTGAATAGAGGCTTTAGCAAATTGTCTTCTTATCTACTCATCTATGAAGATATATATTGGAGAACCACTTCTCCTTTCTAGACTTCATCATGGAGAATGTAATGCTTGATCTCAATGTACTTTGGTCTTTTTGGAACACTGGTTTTCTGAAGGCTTCATATAGCTCTAATCATCATAGTTGAATTCATCTCTTTTATTTCCTGCTAGCTCATAACATCGTGGAAAGGGTCAAACTTGGAACATATCCAAGTGATACTTCTTTTGTCATCATGAGAGATTTTTCATGGATTGCAAATCCATCATCCTTGAGTTCTAAGTAACCATTCTAATACATTATATTTGTTATCAAAGGTTTTTCACCATGCTTTTGTTGTGCATTTGAGGCTCTACACCAAGTTGTTTGAGTCCATACAAAACCTTCTTCCATCTGCAGACAAGAGTCTCTTCCTACTATACCTCAAAGCCTTGAGGTTGTTCTACATATGTTCTTTGTTCAATTATTCTAGACAACATTCTTTGCATTCATCTGATGTAAACTCCAACCCATGGATATTGTAGATGATATAATGGCTCATGTAGAGGTATGTCCAGTTTACTAGAACATGAAATCATCATAGTCTTCTCCCTCCATCTGGGAGAAACCTCTAGTTCAAGATCTCGCAATTCTTACATTCATAAGTCTTCCATATATTGTTCTTCATCACAACTTCCATTTCCTCTACTTGATTTCTTTTAGTGAGTTTAGGTCAGGTTGGTAGTCTTGTGATTCTCAATACAATGACTAGTTGTTCTGTCTTTTCTTTCTCTTTTGGAATCTTCATGTTCTTCCTTATGTTTTTCTTTATCTCTTAGGTACATTGAGTTTTATATAGATTCCATGCCTTGAAGATTCCAACTTCTTCCTTTCATCATAGGATCATGGATGTGGATGGACAACCAGGGATACTTTAAGGCTTATTTTCGAAGAACACTTCTTCTAAGGTCACACTGAACACGTGTTGCTTTTTCATAGTTGCTTCCATGGATAGATACTTTATTATCTTCAATGGATCATACAATTTAGGATTAGCTCCCTTCTCATCCTTGCTTCATGAATGAATGCATTCTCTTCTTTTGGAAATATATAATCGGCTCTCTCTATTTAGGAGAGTCCACACTTTTGTCTACATTCTTATTGCTTTCTGCAAAGTGTCACAAATATTTTTCCAATTTCCTCTTGATTTTTGACTTCTTTCTATCTTTACTTATTCTATGTTTCTTCAAGATTGATGTTGATTTTGGCTTATCTTGCAGTTGTTACTTATGTAATATCTTCCACATGAATTGTTACTGGGGGTTGTTGATGTACTTCATCCTTTCATGTGTATTGTCTAACTTGTTGTCATAGTGATAGAAATCCTTATCTTGTTGTTATTCCATAGGTATAGTTTCTCTTGGAACATATTATCTTCTAGGAAATAGATATGCAAGATATGTACAAAAAACATGGTATGTACAAGAACTATGAGGAGTATTGTTACCTTGTCTTAGAAGAAGAAGTCTGTTTCATCCTTTTTAGTCTTCTTTGAAGGTTCCTTTTCTTCGACAATTGATTCTTCATGTGTCTCCTTCCTTTTATTTAGCTCGGTACAATGATTCTTGTAGTGACCATACTTTCAACAATTGAATCATTGTATTTATGACATATCTTTCTCTTGATTTGGCTTCTTCCTGGAGCCAAACTTCCTTTTATTCCTGAAATTCTTGAACCTTGCTGTGAAAGATTAATCATCGTATTTCTTTTGGGGTTTCTCTTTTGCATTGATCCTTGATTCTTCTTGTGCACAACAAATCCAAAGTTCTTCAAATGTAGGATACTTCATCCTTGTGTTCATGCTTGAGGCAAATGCATCCCGTGTCTTGGGAAGACCATTGAGTACTATGTTTACCAATTCCTTCTCTAAAATGATCTCTTCAATAGATTGTAGTTGATCTCGTAACTGAGATATTCTCACAAAGTATGATGTTATGATGTCATCATCATTCATCTTCATGTCACAGAGCTCATTCTTCAGACTCATTACTTGTCCAATGTTTCTGACTAAGAAGAGGTTTGTTAGGGCATCGTACATATTCTTAGATGAATCAAGATGGGATATGTAGGGTATCAGGTGGTCTTTTATAGCATCCACTATGATGCTCATGGAATTGATGTCATTGTCTTTGAACTTCTCCATAACTCCAACATTCTGCAGTTCCTTTTCTTTTCCTTTTTCAAACTCTCTTTCCACAATCCTTCCTTTCACGATATCCAACACTTTATTCTTGGAAAGGATGAGATCAATCCTTGTCTTCCATGCTCTAAAGTTAGAATCCCCATCTAACCTATTTTCTAACTTCATAGAGTAATTCATGGTTGTCTTGACTTGGTCAACCCTAGATTTGACCAAAAAATCAACCTTGATGTCTTAGCTTGTTGAGAGTACCAGGAGATGCTCTAGGCTAAGGAACACTAGTATATATGGAAGTTAGGTCAATCCCTTCACTTAAGGTGCCTCAACGAGAGGATTAGGGTTTCTACAACTGCACCTGCTAGTAACCCTAGTGGCAGTGCTTTGGTAACTACTCCTACTAGAAACCCTAGCGACAGTTCTTCAACGAGCTTAGTATCCTTATGGCTATGCTCCCTTCCAATGTTTAGACTGAATGAAGGAGGCGTGGGACCATAACCTATTAGAATATAATGGATGTGCTCATTTAACCATAGACAATATCACTATTGTCACCCAACCATAGGCCGAAGCCACCCCCAAGTACCTTAACCTTGACAGAGAATCATTCCGAAAGAAAACCCTAGGATAGATAGACAAACAAGATAGTGCACCTCTCTCCAAGGATAGTGCACCAAATAGGAGTAACAAGAGCTGATTAGAGAGTCCAAACCATAACCAAGAGAGAGTCCAAGCCAAAACAAAAATCTGCTAGCTGTAGCAGCTGCAACGTTAGTTCTCCTCCAAACTTGCGCACAAACTGGTCAACTGCAGTGCACACAAGTGTTGCTTCTGCAGTTCTGAGAATGCCTGCCAAAATGAAGGCTAGCCTCCTGTATTTATACTAAAACTGGCAAACTTCCTGGGTCGACTTCTCATTATGGGTGCTTATTTACTTAGTATATATTATTTCCTTTAGCCGACTTCTTCTCTTTGAGGCTAATAACCTAATACAAATTATCCTCTTGAGCCAACTTGTCTTCTAGGGTTATTAGCCAACTAATTAGCGTTTCTTCTTGCTTCCCGGAATATTCTATTCTCGTCAAGTTTACATGTGGAGGTAAATACCTCCCGCAGTTACCATAATATCAACAATAGCCACCTTTAATTAATTTGGGGCCTGACTTCTCATTCTTCCTATTACAATTAGGGTTTGACGAATCTGCAAAAGGGGATTTGGTCATTTAGAATACTCGACATGATCAATCCACAAAATGGGATTGATCTAATGAATAATACATCAATAATAATAGAATACTCTTTGTCGTTACAATATTTCAACACCCCCCCTTAACAAGACGGGTATTCTACAATAACATCAGGCAAGAGAGAGGACAACATTATCAACAACATCTTGGAACATTGACTGGTGTATCTATAAATCATCGAAATTTTTTCTCGTCATTAATATCATCATTCTCAACAAAGAGATGGAATGGCATCATCATCTGCATCAACATGGATTAGTATAAAACTAATGCATCATCATCACAACACGAGGTTGGTCACATCATCACAACACGAGGCTGACACATCATCACAGCACGAGGTTGGCACATCATCACAACAATTAAGCTGGCACATCATCACAACAATTAAGATGGCACATCATCACAACAATTAAGCTGGCACATCATCAGAACAATTAATATGGCACATCATCACAACAATTAAGATGTCACATCATCACAACAATTAAGCTGGAACATCATCACAACAATTAAGCTGGAATATCATCAACATGAGGTTGTCATCACAGCACTAGGCTGGAAACATCAACACAACACTACTCCCCCTTTCGAGGGAGGTCCTTTCAGACTATACCAAGCTTATCTCGAAAGTGCTCAAACTTTACACGAGATAGAGGCTTGGTCAACACATCAGCAACCTGTTCATCCGTGCTAACATATTGAAGCTTTATGGCTCCTCTTTGCACCATGTCATAGATGTAGTGATATCAGATTTCTATGTGTTTTGACTTGTCATGAAATACATGATTCTTTGTCATCTTTATGCAGCTCTGGTTATCACATAGGATCATGTTTGCTTCCATCTCTAGGTCGAATAGACATGTCAACAACTTCTGAAGCCATATGGATTCACAACTGGCAGAACACACAACAATGTATTATGCTTCCATTGTGTCGAGATCAATGCTTGATTGCTTCCTACTCTACCATGAGATCATGGCTAACCCCAAACTGAAACAACACCCTGAAGTGATCTTCTTGTTAGAGACAATTCTAGCCCAATCTGAATTAGTGTCCCCACTCATTCTGAAGTCATGATCTCTATCATAACTGAGACCACAATCTAATGTACCCTTAAGGTACCTCATCGTTTTGTAGCAACTAGGTGAACATGTATGGGTTCTACCAGAAACTGACTCAAAGTGTTCACGGAAAAACATATATCTGTTATGGTGTTTTTCAAATACATCAACGATCCAATGATCTATCTATACAACATGGCATCAATCAATTCTGAAGAAGTGTAGACTAGAAGCTTCAACTTTGTTTCCATGGGTGCATTCATGGACTTACACTCTAACATATCAAATCTCTTCAGGATTTCAACTTCATACTTCCTTTGGTTAAGGAATATCCTCTCTGGGCTCTTCCATACCTCAAGACCTAAGAAATAATGCATTAGGCCAAGGTCTTTCATCTCAAATTATGCAACGAGCTTCTTCTTACATTCGGTGATGAGATTTTCTTCTCCAATTAAGAATAAGTCATCCACATACAGTAGCAATATAACCAGATCATCATTCATAACCTTGAAGTAGAGATTATAATCAACTTTACTCTTGGTAAAGCCCAAGCTCGTCAGAAAACTGTCTATCCTTCCATACCAAGCTCTAGGAGCTTGCTTCAATCTGTACAGAGCCTTCTTCAACTTGGAGACATGAGTATTCCTGTCTTCAACTTCAAATCCTTGAGGTTGTTCTATATACACTTCTTCTTCAATGACACCATTTAGGAAATTTATCTTTACGTCCATCTGGTGTAACTTCCACTTCATCTTAGCTGTAAGGGCTATGATGATTTTGATCGAAGTGTATCTGGCTACAGGAGAAAAATTCTCTTCATAATCAATGCCTTCCTTTTGAGAAAATCCATGAGCATCAAACCTTGCTTTGTACTTCTCAATACTTCCATCAACAACATGTTTTATTTTGAAAATCCATCTAGATGATACCACATCCTTGCTCTTCAGTATGCGAACTATTTCCCATACATCATTCTTTATGATGGATTGGTATTCTTTTGTCATGGCATATGTCCATTCTTTCTTCTAAATGGATTCTTCAAAGCAGGTAGGCTCCTTCTCTAAGAGATCACACATCAAAGCCATATAACTGGAGAATGGCTTAGGTCTATTCACTTGTCTCGTGGTTCCTTCGGGAACACCATACTTCTCTCAATATTGAATAATATCCCTAGCCCAAGAAGGATTTCTCTTATGGGAGATCGTCATATGGGGAGATTCTTGAAATTCTACTATGTCATGATCTTCTATAATTTCCTCATCGGGAGAAGCTATGACTTCCCTCACTAGTTCTGCAACTCTGGGAGCTACAAGTTCCTCTTCATATACTTCTTCTGTCACACACCCACTATGGAATAATAAATTTTTTTCTTTTCCTCAAGGGATAGAATCCCTGAAGTCCTACGAGGGCCTAGCGTAGGCTAGTTCTTCCCTATTCACCTCCCTGTGATCATGGGTTAGGACCACAAGCTGAACAAACCAGGTGGCTTTTCGTGTTTTCACGACTCAGCGATACAGTGAGTCCAATCTTAAAGGTAGAATGGTGATTTCCACCTCCATGTGATCGTGGATCAAGACCATAGGCCGAACAAGTATGGCATCCTTTCGCTCTTTGCGGCTCAGCACTACCAGAGTGTCGAGTCTTTTGACTCTGCAAACCCCGACACAGTGAAGCGTCAAACCCCGAAAGGGATAGCAAGTACAAGATTCTTGGTTGGGTCTTGTCCTCGTGACCACATTCAGTGACCCCGCACTTCAATTGGCAAGGACCTTACCGACCCTTCTCAATTCGGGAAATCGCTATGCATGACTTCTTCCTTTCCCATTCAAATCCCTGAAATCCACGAAGTCTCCCAAGTTTCCCTCAAAAGGAGATCAACGGTTGTAAGCCTCCCCTGATCTGACGGTTTGGATCCTTTCGGGATTTCGGTGCCCAGGGGTTCGAGAAGCAACGATCCCAAAAACTCATGTCATGAAAATATCTGAATTATGGTATGGGGATCCATGTAGGAGATCAATGGCCCTTGATAGTGTGGATCCAATGGTCCACATGATTTCAGAATTTTTCCTAAGCTCTGATCGCTCACCACGCGTTTCCCTTGATGGACGGTCTAGATTCCTTTAGAACTTCTCTTTGACACTTTTCTCTACTCATAACCTCGCAGGTTGAAGCGTCGAGCTCTCGTGCTCTTCTTCTCTGAAATATCGAGATGCGAAAGTCAACAACAGTTGACTTCCTCTTTGCACTTCTCACAACTCGCCACTTCATGAGTTGTAGCATCAAATCTTGGCACCTCTCCTTCACGAACCCCCGAGAAGCGATATTTATTATCCTTCTCGCGTTCTCGCTATGCAAGTCCAAGGGTTGAACTCTGAGGCTCTTATCCTGTGAATCCCTAAGACGCGAGAAGTCAACGGAGCATTGACTCCCTTCTCCAGGCGACTCATGTCCACCCGTCAATCACGCAAGCCCCACCAGGAAATTCTGCCACATATTCTCTCGTGCTTGGCTCTCGGCACTTCACTACTCGGGAAGTCGTAAACGACTCCTTTCAACCTCCAAACTCACAAACCCCCGATACACGATGTATTGAGACACCAGATCCCACGGCTATCCTTCCTCTTTGATCAACGACCTGGATCATATCATGATCTCGCGACTCGGGACTTCGTGACTCCAAGAGTTAGGTCTTCCACCTCCAAACTCGTGAATCCCCAATACGTGAAATGGATAGATCTTTTCCACCTGTCCTCTTTGATTAATGGCCCAAATCACATCGTGATCTTGCGACTC
>WSFP011538433.1:0-11748 GCA_009831015.1 Picea engelmannii
GTTATTGAAAACCGCACCCATATTGAAGGTAGAATACCCAGATAAATACTTTACCATTTGTGTTGATGCCAGTAAAGAAGGACTAGGTGGTGTGCTAACTCAAGAAGGACAGATGATTTATTATGAGTCCCGGAAATTAAAAGAACATGAGAGAAACTACGTCACTCATGACTTACAATTGGTAGCAGTAATAAATTCCTTAAAAATGTGGTGACACTACATAATGGGAATAAAGTTTATATTATTGACAAATAATAGCGGGGTGAAATATTTGTTTAATCAACCAGATATTAATGCAAGGCAAGGCAGGTGGCTAGCCTTCTTGAGAAAATTCAACTTTGAGGTAAGACATACCAAGGGTAAGGAAAATAAGGTAGTAGACGCGCTAAGAATAAGAGTCCATGGGTTATTTGAAATAAACATCAGGAGGGCAAAAAGTGATCTGGAACAAAGAATAAGGACATCAGGTGTTAACAATGAAAATTACACCAAGACAGTGGCAGAATTACAAAACACTACAACAAACTCAGATAAACCAGATCTGAGTATCGATAAAAATGGGCTAATACGATTTAAAAATAGATTGTATATACCCAATTCAGTAGAATTAAAGATAACAATTTTTTATGAAGTGCATAAGAAACCATATTCTGGTCATCCAGGATACCAGAAAACGATAACAACACTTAGGAAATTATTTTATTGGCCTAATATGAAGGGAGAAACAATAGAATACTTGGCTAGGTGGCAAGATTGTCAGTAGTTAAAGGCTGAACACCAACATCCAGCCGGCCTATTATATCCATTACTAGTTCCAGAATGGAAATGGGAGACCATATCGCTGGACTTTATTATAGGTTTTCGAAAAAATCAGAAAAAAAATGATTCTATTATGGTCATAATCGACAAACTCAATAAGTCTGCACATTTTATTCCTGTAAAGTCTGCTTTTAAAGCTATAAATATCAGTGAAATATTTATGAAAGAAATTTTTAGACTGCATGGTATTCCTAAAATGGTGATTTCAGATAGAGACATAAAATTCACATCTGCTTTTTGAAAAGAATTGTTTGCAGGAAAAAATACTAATTTGAATTTTAGTACCAGTTATCATCCACAAACAGATGGATATATTGAAAGAACGAACCAAATCGTAGAGGATATGCTCTGCATGTATGTAAGAACAAAACCGAGCAAATGGGAAGACTACCTACACTTGGTAGAATTTTCATTTAACAATGGGTACCAAACTTAGGCTAAGTTAAGCCCCTTCAAGGTACTGTATTGAAGGAAGTGTACAACTCCAATTAGCTGGGATAACCCAGTTGACAGACTCATGGTTGGACCAGAGATGCTCCAAGAAATGGATATTATGGTAATAAAGGTACAACAGAACTTGAAAGAGACACATGACAGACAAAAAATTTACGCAGACCAGAAGAGAAGACACTTGGAGTTTCAAGTGGGAGATCATGTTTACTTAAAATTCAAAGCCCTAAAGAGTTCACTAAAACTCGAGAACTGTGCCAAATTGGCACCGAGGTTTTGTGGACCCTTCGAGATACTAGCTCAGATTAGACCCGTAGCATACCAACTTGCACTTCCAGCTAATCTAAAAATTCATAACGTATTTCATGTTTCTTTATTGAAAAAGTATATTCATGACCCTACTCACATGATCGATTGGAACTTGGTGCAGGTGGAACCATAAGGAAAGTTCCAGGTGTAATCCCTGTGCATTCTAGACTAGAGAGAAATAACACTTCGGAATACAGTCGTCGCTCAAGTAAAGGTACAATGGAAGGACTTTAGTCCTGAGGAGGCCACTTGGGAGTTGGAGGGAGATTTGTAGAAATCTCATACAATCCTATTCCAAGGAAGGAACGAACACTGAGGACAGTGTCTTATTTGAAGGGGGGAAGGATGTGACATCCCCAAATAAATTAATTTTGAAATCCGAAAATTGTTAGAAAATTATTCCGTTTTTGGTAAATTCAAATTTGGATTTTTTTTTTCCATTTATGGTAATTTCGAATTTCGAATTTGATAAATTGTAATTAATTATTATCACTGTTGGGCTGAGACCTGATTTGACCCAACTATCTATTTGACTATGACACTTGTATGTAAAAAAAATATTGTTTTAATTATTGCAGGAGGACAAATGGAAAAGCCATGTTAAATTCAGCTAACCATGACTCCATGAGTGGGGAACATGTTGGAACTACTGCTGGGGTGATTGTTACAAGTGGAAAATAAGGGATTTGGCCATTGGCATCCCCTAAAAATCAAGGATTTAGAAAGATGCAAAAATTCCCAAGGGAGGAAAAGAGACCTAGGCAGAAATATTGTTTTGATAAATCGTCTATGTGAGGAGGCAGGACAATGTCTAGTATGTTGGAAGGAATAATTACTATGTACTTGTTGTTATGAACACTAATCATTAAGTGTGAGGCAAGGAGAAGACCTACAGAGAGAGAAAGACATTGTTGAAGGGGAGAATCGAAGTTTTCCCTCATGGATTCATGGTCGGGTTAGGGGGTGAATCGGGGAAAGTAATTTGGTTGCCTTGTTCTACGGTTGGGAGTAACGTGGTTGTTCTCTTTTTCTTTCCACGAACTAGTTCAAATATGTAATATTTTCCTTCTTTGTTTGAATGATTGTATATCTGATGTAATGTATTTACTATATCTAAATTGAATTATTTATATCTATGTGAAGTGAATTAGTTACAGATGTAGCGCAATCACTAAAGTCTATATGGACACAATAACCTAAGAGAAAACTGTTCGATTATATGAATGTGTGAAGTCCAATTTCTGATAGAATAGTTTATAAATCAATTCCTGAAATCAATTCCTGAGCAACTCTTTATGACTGGATTAGAGTATGTTCGAAAGTTTTAGAAATTATTTGATTTTCTTTTTGGACAATCAAATGGATTGGTGTGATTAAATTCTGGAAGTATCCATTTTTCGGTAATTGGATTTCTGTTATAACAGAGGTATTTCCTGTACATCAAAATTTATGGTATAAAACATCTAGACATGAATAGATTGAAAAGTAGTCTATATGTATCTATGGAGTAAGTATTTTTCTGCAATCACAAACGCAGAGTCATAAATTTAATCGAGACACTATCTACCACTTAGTGTGTATTTAAGCCTTTACAGACCATTACTTTTCCACGATATATCTATATCACATATAGACAAGTATATGTCTAATTACTATAGGAAGACATAATAGATAAATCTAGAACCTAATGTCTACATAAGAAAATATGTATATATTGATAGGGATCCTGAACTTTCGATAGACATGTGACCACAACTATAAATCAAATGCATAGGAGTTGGAATACTCTAGTTAAAGAAAAAAATGATGTACTTCATTCACCATAAATCAAATACAGTAGACCAAAAGATATCAGTAACCCCATTATTAAACTCTGGGAAACCTTTTTATTTCTGTAACGGAGTAAGCCAATGGCACAATACAGAGTCGAGTTGCACAAATAACAAGTACGATGTTCTAAATTGAAGGACATAATCACTTTGACATAGATTATCATTCTGAGTAATCTGAGCCAGTATTACTTTTTAATAATTAGAGAACAAAAAAAAGTGTATTACATATTTGAAGAGATACAAATTCAAATACAGACTCAATACTTATACAAGAACTGGCATTATTCCATTAATGGAAAAACTACTCCAAAGGTTTACTCCAACAAACATTACAACCGACAAAGAAATAATTCTAACAGAGCTAGTTGAATCATGATCTCCTTGGATGATGCTAGAACCTGTAGAGTTAGCCTGAGATTTGAGAGGTTCGGAACCCAAATACCTTTTGTGAAGGAGGCAATGGCGGGTATCCAAGACTTGCAGAGACGGAGACCCTGGAAGAAAAAAAATCCTGTAATCGTTAGTCATTATTCGAGGAATAGGTAACAAAAGAAAAGTAGTTGCAATTAGACGGTAAAAGTTAAACCAAGAATTTTCTTTCCAGAGAAACACTTATCTTATGATGCATGGGGTCGAATCCTTTCCCCTTCACCCGCTGTCTGATTTGATGTTTGGGCCGAGGGAGGAGGGTGTAGTACAATCTCTGATGGATCCTTGCAACAACAAGGCCCATCATTAGTGACAATAACAAGTTTTATAAGTTCCCTCTCACAAATAATTAATCAATAGAGAAACCCTTAACTTGTAAACTGTACAAACTTACCACAAGAGAAAGTTGAAGCAATAACACAGAATTTTCATACAAAATATAGACATGATTAAAGAGTTAAGTTTAAATCAGTCTTGAACCAAAACGAATAAATATAATCAACAGTAAGAGCAGAGTCATCACACTATGGTATTAAAATGAAGGAAATGAATCATCGCCCATCAAGTTGACAAGGTTTTGTTACACACAAGAAATGATTATATGTTGTAGGACTCCCGATAAAATATTCAAGGTATCACGAAGACGATAGATAGAAATGCTAAGAAAAAACCAGCCGGGGGTCTGATAAACCTACAGATTGACGACTCCATCATCACAGAGGATATACATAGAAGAAATGTATCATACTACCCTACCAAACAGAAAGAGTCTCCATATCTCCATGAGGTCGTTTAAGGAAGAACAAAAATAGGAATAACAAATATCAGACGAAGTATGTACGCGCCATAGGCCTTTTCACAAGGAGACCTTTCGTAATACCTTTAACCTCCCTTTGTTTGAAAAAGAGCTTATTACTTATTTAAAGGGCGATGTATGCTATCAAGCAATCCTAACTCTGAAAGACTCGGGTAACTACTGTAGAGGGATCCCAAATGACTAATCAAAAGAAAAATTTCACGCAAGGAAGAACAGAACACGGATGGAAAGGACACAATAGTAACTGACAAAGCAACAAAACACTTAACATTATTTCCAAAAATTACATCTCCTTATTTTTAAGGAAAAACTTACCAGGGTTTCAAACCGCATTGTTAGTTACACCATGGAGCGACCTTCATCACTTATAGACTTCTCCTCTGAAATTGTGGTATGCAAAACCTCTTCGTAAAAATTCAGAAATGCCAAAACGCTGAACCTATTCCAACCCTAAGCGGTGCCTTGAGATCTTGTAGTAAATGAAGGGAGTGCGGAGGATGTTTATCCGTGTGACAGTGGCAGAGTGAATGTGACACTTTGGGTATGGAGCCCAATAAATACAGAGGAATTCACAGGATGACCATTAATGAAGTTACAAATTTTTAACTAATACGACCATGAACGATATCTTCCAGTTAAAGAATTTTGCGATTTGACACCATCATGACTCATGGTTAAAACCTTTCTCCTCTCTATGTTAGTCCGAGACATCAGTTAGATCCTAGTTGTAAATATTCCATTGGCATTTGTATCTAGTACTTTCATTACACTTCAACCACCGATTTTAAGAGCCACAAAATAACCAAGACTTGGTAGTTATGTTAGCTGCCTAGTGTAAGAGTAAATCCCAACCCTATCTCTATTATGGATAAGAAATAGTTAAATTTTTCCTAGGATAACATCAACAAGTGGGCATGTGCGCGAACTTGGAGCCTTGTGTTAATTAAAATGAGTTGCACTTGTATTGTAAGACTACTCATGACATAAATAGGGGATCTTGTGGTAAGTAGAAATCTAGGAGTTTGTAACAAGGTTTTTTTTTATAATAGAATTTTAAAGAAAAGTTTTATTACAGAGTTTCATAACCAAGCCGACAATAGAGTTTCATAACTAGGACCTCTTTTCCTACCAAGAAACTATATAAACAATTTTTTTGTTGTTGTAAATATGAGCTTCATTACAAAACAACAAGCAACAAATGACAAACCATCGAGGAAGAAGCACTCACCGAACCAGTAAACAATGTATCTAATTCAACCATGACGAAGTTTCATTGTAAGGCTAGAAGAAGGATGAAACATAAAATGCCTATTCAACTGGCGGTGGACAACAATATTGTCCAAAATCACTCCAACATTGAATGGAAAATTCCGAGGAAAAATGTACTATGAGAAGCGTATTTAGATAAACATTTAAGGTTGTTGGGATGTATAAGGGCCTCGCGGTATGTAAACATTTAATTTGTCAGGCCTGTTGGAGGACCTCGCGATATATAAACATTTAATTTGTCAGGCCTTTTCAATCACATCAAAAAAGTGTTATTACATTTGACATGGACTAATAATAGTAGCACAAATAAGAAAATATATCTCAATACTCTGGAATTTTTTATCACTAGAAAGCTTGGACTTACAAATAATAAAAAATCATCGTACATGATCCAAGACAATGCCACTAGAAAATTCTAAGACAAACATTCGAACTAATTCTATCATTAATCCACCTTCGAGCAATGCATAAGAAAATATATGCTTCAAAAAGACCACATACGATCAAATACTTTGGATATGCCAACATATATAACATTGGGAATAGTGAATCCAACAATAAGACCTCCAATCTGTTGTCCAATCAGATCATGACATATATGGTACCTTTTATTAATAAAAAATTGATGTTTTTAGTTCCCTAGTTCCAATAATAGATAATATGGAAATATTTGTGGTCAAAGGGAAAACTAATACGATATCAACGAATTATCGATCGATATAGTCCATCTATGCCTACGATAGTCCCTTTGAACTAATTGATTCTAATATATCATGGAATGATGTTAATTTCAAACATCATGGTTATATCGCGGAAGTCACTGTACTGTTCGCAGGTCATTGAACAATAGAAGTCCAATTTATTGCCTACCTATCGGGAATCCGCGGTTGGAGAAGTGACCAGGTATGGAATGGGGATGTGGTCGGTCGGTGTCATGATATAAGAGCACAAGTGAAAACGTGAACCAGTAAGTCTACCTACATGCACAACCAGACATTTTTGAAAAAATGAATAAGTGATGAGAAAGATAAAGTTCAGGGAAAAGAAAAATGTATATTTGGCCAAGCATAGAAGGCAGAAGATAAGGGCTAATATATTCACATATCTAAAAAATATCCCATTTCCTACCAAGATATATAAATGGAAAGAAGTGTGAAGGTGGCGGGCACAAAAAACAACGACTGAGGAATATGATCCACGAGTTTACTTGGTTCCTTGTTGTATGCTTCGTCTGTCAATTTGTATTTCACGGAACTCCAAGTGTTGTTTACAGTAAATGGAACAATAGAATTTCATTTTTTCTGATAAATGAGTAATACATACTAAATATGTATTTTATAAAGTATGGACATGAGATTTTATAGAGCATGTACAAATCAGTCATTCCATACTTAGCCACTTTTTTGGATAGCGGGTTTTCGGGCTGGTAGGGTGAAAATTCATCCTCTAATGTTTTGTGTCCTACAAATAGCACCCAGAGTTCCATGATGTACAAATTGACAGGAGGACATGCGGTCTGGCTGGATCAACATTGAACTTCTAATGTTCCATGTCCTCCAAACAAAACTCGAAGTTCCTCGATATACAAATTGACAAATGGACTCCAGTACTTGTGGGCTCAAGATTGTGATTGTTTATGGATGGAAAACCTGATAAACTATCTAACATTATCTAAAAACATTATTTTCAAATACTAAATTATTAATATTAAATATTGATATTTGTATGGATCCTGCATTCCATACATATCCACCTTTTGGATCGTGGGTTCTCAGGCTGGTGGGCTCAAAATTGGGCCTCTAATTCTTCGTGTCCTCCAAATAGCACCTAGGGTTACGCGATATACAAATTAATAGGCAAACTTGCAGATTGGCTAGCTCAACATTGCACATTTATTCTTCCATGTCCTCCAAACAACACTCAGAGTTCTGCGATATACAAATTGATAGACATAATAGGGTTAGCGGGCTCAAGATTACAATTTTTTATGGATGGTGATCCCTACCAACTATAAAAAATTATCTAAAAAAAATTATTTTCAATACTAAATTATTCATATTAAATATTGATATTGTACAATTTATTTACATAAAATTATTGAAGGATTTTAAATATCTTATTTGAAAGAAAAATCCGTGTATTCAGAAACTCTGCATTCAAAAAGTTTGTAAAATATGAAACGGGAAAACTAATTTTTGGGAAATCATTGAGAAAAATAAACCAACAATTATAATCAAAAAAAAAAAAAAAAACATAAAACCATAATGGTGTCCCGACCTCTAGAGATCTAGCTCAATTTCGTATCAACTGCAAAGGGTTTGGATAGAATAGAATAATTGAAAAGCTGTGAATTATTATTGCATTGTCACTTAATTGTTGCTTATGTGCATTGCAAAGTAGTTGCACTCAGAACTATAATGAGAATAGAATTTTTGTAACCATTGTTAAGACTAATTTCTCTGTCCAAGACCAGATTAGATAATTGTTAAAACTAATACAGATAAGAGAATATAAGGTAAATTTTGATTTCTCTGTCCAAGACAAGATTAGAGAATTGTTAAAACTAATGCAGAGTCATGAAGAGCCTATCTAACATTCTCTCTATTTGGAACAAAGAACTAAGATTAAACACTCTGCTTTCCTGTGCAGAAATAGTAAAATCTACTACTATGGATTCTTCCATCTGTGTTCATACTGTACATAACACAGTAAGTCATTTAATGCTTGCAGTTACTTGTTGTGCGCCTTATGTCTTCTTTTTGTGATCATCATTGTTGTGTCTTGTTAGTCGTTGGGTGGCGACGTAGAGTCAAGTGTGTCTATTCCTTTTTACACGCGCGCACACACTATAAACAAAAAAAATAAAATTGCACCTGTTAAAGAGTTGTTGTCGTAACGAGGAGGATGTTACAAAAGAAAAATTCGTGTATTCGGAAACTCTGCATTCAAAAAGTTTGTACAATATGAAACGGGAAAACCAATTTTGAGGAAATCATTGAGAACAATAAATCAACCATTATAATCAGAAATAAAAAAAAACATAAAACCATAATGGTGTCCTGGCCTCTAGAGATCTAGCTCAATTTGGTATCAACTGCAAAGGGTTTGGATAGAATAGAATAATTGAAAAGCTGTGAATTATTATTTCATTGTCACTTAATGGTTGCTTATATGCATTGCAAAGTAGTTGCACTTAGAACTATAATGAGAATAGAATTCTTGTAACCATTGTTAAGACTAATTTCTCTGTCCAAGACCAGATTAGATAATTGTTAAAACTAATACAGATAAGAGAATATAAAGTAAATTTCGATTTCTCTGTCCAAGACAAGATTAGAGAATTGTTAAAACTAATGCAGATAAGAGAATAGAAAGTTAATTTCTACACCAGGGAGAATAGTTTAGGGACTATCCCATTATCTGATGTAGAAGTTGACGATGGAGTGTATTATTAAGATACTTTGTTGCACATTAATATATTGTGTTACATGTGCAGTGTGAGGGGTGGCATTGGAATGCCTAAATTATAGTGGTAACAATCAAGCCAATAAGTACTAAACTATTACCCCACTCAAAAAAATAACTGAACTACTTATTATTGATTCAGTTCCACATGATTAAACACAAGAGAAGATATTCACTACTTTTTTACAATTAAGAAAAAATAGTATCCATTATTAGAAAATACAATATTCTACACCAGAGGCAGGGAAAACCCACCAACCTTAGAACCCACACTTTAAAAAAGTGGCTAGGCATGGAATGAGGGACCCGTACATGCTCTATAAAATCTCATGTCCATAGTTTATAAAAGTACATATTTAGTGTGTATTACTCGTTTCTTGAAAAATTTATAGGTGTAGAAGTTGGCGGATACACGTGTTCAGATTTCCACTTAATTTTATATCACCAACCTGACCGACTGCTTCCCCGTTTCATATTGTACAAAATTTTTGAATGACGAGTTTCTGAATATGCGGGGTTTTCTTTCAAACAAGATATTTAAAATCCTTCAGTAATTTTATGTAATTAAATTGTACAATATCAATATTTAATATTAATAATTTAGTATTGAAAATAATGTTTTTTAGGTAATGTTTTATAGTTTATAGGGATCACCGTCCATAAACAATCACAATATTGAGCCCGCCAACACTGAAGTTCATCTGTCAATTTGTATATTGTGGAACTCTGAGTGTTGTTTGGAGGACACAAAACAACAGATGTGCAATGTTGAGACAACCAATCCACAAGTCCTCCTGTCAATTTGTATATCGCGGAACTCCGAGTATTATTTGTATGACATAGAGAAATAGAGGCCCTATTTTGAGCCTGCCAGGCCAAGAACCCACGATCCAAAAGGTGGCTAAGTATGGAATGAGGGAAACATACAAATATCAATATTTAATATTAATAATTTAGTATTTGAAAATAATGTGTTTAGATAATGTTAGATAGTTGATTGGGTTGTCCATCCATAAACAATTGCAATCTTGAGCCTACTAGTCCTGGAGTCCGTCTGTCAATTTGTATATCACGGAACTCTGAGTGTTTTTTTGAGGACATAGAAGAATAGAAATGAAATGTTGAGCCAGCCAGACCGCAGGTCCGCCTGTCAATTTATATATTGTGGAACTTCGGGTGATATTTGTAGGACACAGAACAATAGTGGCTCAATTTTCAACCTACCAGCTCGAGAACCAAGGATCCAAAAAAGTGGCTAAGTAACGAATGGGATACGTACATGCTCTATAAAATCTCATGTACATACTTTATAAAATTACATATTTAGTATGTAATACTCATTTATCGGAAAATTTGTAGGTGCGGAAGTTGGTGGATACACATATTCATATTTCCACTTACTTTTATATCACCAACCCGACTGAGCACTTCCCCGCTTCCTATTGTACAAACTTTTGGATCGTGAGTTTTCGAATACGTGAGTTTTTCTTTTAAATAAGATATTTAACATCCTTTAATAATTTTATGTAGTTAAATTGTACAATATCAATATGTAATATTAATATTTTAGTATTGAAAATAATGTTTTTAGATAATGTTAGATAGTTGATAGGGATCACCATTCATAAAAAATCACAATCTTGAGCCTGCTAGACCTGGAGTCCGTCTGTCAATTTGTATAACATGGAACTCCAAGTGTTTGTCGGACGACACGGAATAATATAATTGCAATGTTGAGCTAGACAACCCGCAAGTCCATTATTCAATTTGTATATCGCAGAAATCTGGGTGCTATTTGTAGGACACAGATCAATAGAGGCCCAATTTTGAGCTTGCCAGCCTGAGAACCTGTGATCCAAAAGGTGGCTAAGTATGGAATGCGGGATCTGTACATGCTCTATAAATTCTCATGTCCATACTTTATAAAACTACATATTTAGTTTGTATTACTTGTTTTTCAGAAAGTTTCTAGGTGCGGAAGTTGGCAGATTCATGTCTTCAGATTTTAATTTCTTTCATATCACTAACTCGACTGACCACTTCCCCGTTTCATATTGTACAGAATTTTTTGTCGAAATAAATTGTACAGTATGAATATTTAATATTAATAATCTAGTATTGAAAATAATTTTTTTAGATAATGTTAGATTGTTGATAGGGATCATTGTAACGTCCCCTTCGTTATGTCTATGAATAGCGAAGTTCAATAGGAATTTTTTTCTTTTTCTTTTTAACAAATAATAATTTAACAACATCACCTAATTCATATCAATGCAAAAACACATGACATCATAACTAAGGTGACACATGATCGGAATATAAACAACTCTAATATCATTGCGGAACGAAATTGCAAAC
>WSFP011538444.1:0-11748 GCA_009831015.1 Picea engelmannii
AATGAAATGGATGGTGAGAGAACTCTGCACTGCACAGCTGATGAACTGGTGATCCAAGACTGGGCTTAGAAACATCTGAGCAGCGTAACTCTACTATGAATTCCCTGTTGAAACAATGAGCCTTCGTTGCTTTTTATAGCCATCTCCAGGCGGTCATGTAACTAGTTCCCGGTGTAGACACAGGCTAGTTTAGGGTTCGCTTAAGCCATACATTCGCCGTATTTGCAGAACCGACCCTGATCAGAGGGTCAAATCATCTCGGGTGAAGGTCTGTTGGCGGTCGGGAAGCCGACTTAAGCATTTAATGTGCCGTATTAGCAGATGCACATATTTTCATGTGGACAGTCGCGCATCGTGCGCTTAAAGCGCGCACAACACGTTCTTATCCCGCGCATACGCGCGCACCTTATGATGTGAAGTGTCTTTCAATTTTTGTATAGTATTTGACCCTTCTGGAATGCTGTGAATAGTGCCATGAATGACTTCATTGCTGTTTTGATGATGTAGAGTTCTTGTCGCTATGTGCAGATGATGTGGATTTCTTGTCGCCATGTGCAGACGAAATTTCAGTGCTAACACTTATATTGTTCACAAAGTTTTGGAAAAAGGAGCATATGAGCTGGTTGATTACGATGGTATACCTTTGAGTCAACCCAAGAATGGGTTGTACTTGAAGAAGTACTATGCATAAGTTATTTGTGCAAGAGTACTTGTATTTTTATGTATCATACTGTGTGTGTGTTACTTTAGTTTTCTTTTGATGTTATCTGGTCTCTGCCCTTACGTGACGCTGTGTTTTATTTCCAGATGTTGGAGTATTCGTTACCTTATATTGGCTTCGCTGATGGTGCTAGCTATAGTACTCAGAACTTAGCTTCCACTGCATGGGAAATCTATGCCCCAACAAACGAACTTATATCTTTGTGAGGTGTATGTCTTGGTCGTGCAACCAACAACATTGACAAGTATAGCACCGTTATCGAATTATTGGTTGATGCTATCTCGCTTGGAATTCGTCACTTGGTTGTGTGACTCGACTTGCAGCTTGTGGTACTACAGCTACGTAATGTATATTCTATTCGAAGTCCTACTTTATTAAGGGTATATTTGCAGATTCACCTCTTGGAATGGTATTTTGATTACATTGAATATCAGCATATTCCTAGACGTCTTAATACATTAACAGATGCATTGGCTAATTATGTATTGGACAGACATTTGAACAATTTATAAATAAAACACATTACAATTCACACAATGTAAAGTAAACCGGTAGAAGCCGTCTGTATATATATAACGATCAAAAGAGTTTCTTTTACAAACGTTTGTCCGAAGACCAAAATATCAAAACTTGAAGCTTATAGCTTCTACAAGGTGACGTCATGGATGATGTTCACAGTAACACACTACTGCCCTAGCTACTCTGCAGAGCAGTCGACCCATAGCTGCAAAAATTCCTACAGTGTGACGTTGATCGCGTCGTGGAATCTCTTCCAGAGTCATATCTGGAATGTCGGTTGTCAGGCCCTCTAAATTCTGCTCCACTATCAGAAAATCCCCGACATACTGGGGTACTGCTGTTGCTTCCTCTCCTCATCGCTGGATAGGAGAAGAGCCAGCGGGTCTATATGCTCCAACATCTATGTTATCGACAAACGTTTTGTGTTAGTCTTCAGATAAACATATAAAACAAAAACATTTAAATATGATGAAAATTCAAAAACATTTAAAAAGAGAAAATTTGTGTACTTCTTATCGAGGTCTCCCCACTGAGCATCCTCAGGTAGTGCTAGATCCACATCTCCTAGAAAATCCAACCCGGCATAGGCGTAGTCGTCGACCATCAGCATTTGGTTTTGCAACCAGTTAAAGAAAATATCGTCATATTTGACGATAGGTCCTGCCACGTGCCGGGACATGAGCCGACACCACCGCAGCATCCTCGGATCTCTAGGACCCAGAAGATCCCACTCAACCTGTAGTCTGAACATGGGGACTCTCTCCAGGAAGAAAGAAACTAACAAATATCCATAACAAAATTGTTTCAGTTCTCCACGCCTGCACTTAGTCAGCTATTTTTTGATACTGTGCAATACTGCATCGGCCCAGTTAAATAACTGAGGCTCGGTACACTCAATGGCATACTGAAAATAGCTCTGCAATGCCATATGGAGAGCGACACTTCCAGCCATCCGAGCAATCGTGAAGAGAATAGTGTGGAGAGTCAAGTTAGTTACTCCCCAGATTGCCACTTTTCCTTTCTTCCTTTTTGGCCTCGGGTACACAACATTGGTTACAATATTCACTCATTTTCAAGCTGCCCCCTCTGCTACCGGTCAGAATGACACAGGACCCATGCCTAGATAATCCGGTCAAGAAATATATGTCCTCGATGTCAATGGCTAATGTATGAGCTCCCACAATGAAAACTTGTTGGTCCGGATCCCACATTCATACTAGGTACTCCAGTAATCGGGCTTGGTCTCTCATGCCCGGGATACAGAAGTAATTTAAGAGACCACAATATCTTAACACAACTATGGTTGGGGGGTGATTCTCGGCGTTTTAATTGTCCTCCTTGTGTTCTCATTCTCGCCACTTGAGCACCATGTTTGTGGCTTTTTACCTGCATAAAAAACATACAAACATGGTTAATGATCTTAGTCATGAAGAAAATCTTTTCTATTGGCTAAACGTTTCAAAATGTTTTGGGTTCTGCGTTGTTCGCAGGTGTCATACTATGCATAGTGTGAAATTCTCGTAGGAGGCTTAAGGCCCACCTACGAGAATGAGTCGTTCTCGCAGGTCCCGTATGGGCCACCTGCGAGAATGTCTCCACGCAAAAAGGGTCCAAAAAACTAACTTAAAACTGAACCTTTAACCAATGAAATCAACTTATTAAACCATGAAAAGATCAGGAATGAAGAACTTACCAAGATGTTGTTGACGGCTCATCAAATGATCACTCGTAGCTCCCGGAAATCGACATCGAATGCAGAGGGTAAAATGAGGGTTTTTTGGAACTCAATGATAACAATGTGAAATGATATGGTAAATTTTGTTATTTACTCATTTTAATTACTTTTTACTATATCAAATGTGGGTTTTTTATGTTTATTTATTATTTAAACCTAATCACTAATGTGAAAATGAGTGAAATGACTTGCAGGTGAGAAACATGGATGATTATGGACATAATTTTTCCTGGTGTGGTGTGATTTTAATTTTTTGTTATGGTTTTTTACATAAAACCTCGAGCGCCTTTTGTCCATTCTTGCGCATGTGAAAAACATAAGAACGCGATCGAGCGTTGTTTTATCACTTTTTCGGGCTCGCTGTGGTTATACGAAAAAGGAACCCCCCTGGAGTTCTCTTTAAGCTCTTTTCAGACTCTCTAAACATGAAAATATTGCCGAGCGACCTTGCTATCTTCACGCTCACTAAAGTATTTGAAGTATGCGTCTTTCGAGCGATAGTTTAACCCTTTTTCGGTCTTGTTGGACTACTGTACGAAAAAGGAACTGAGAGAGTTCTCTTTTAAGTGTTTTTCCAAACTCTATAATCTTGAAAAACCTTCGAGTTTACTATCTTTGGACTCATTAAACCAACATTGACAGACCCATAATGGGACCGAACCACTCCTTCCTAGGGTTCGTTAAAAATACTCCGAGGGACTCGTCCGAAGGGTGAGCTTATATCAACAAGCATATGTTATCCTCTTCAAGATTGCGTAAAAATAAAGAGGTACTTGCTAGAAATGGTGGGGGAAAATTTGGGAAAGGGATATGTTTCATCTTTGTATTAATTGGCAGTAAGTGTCGCTCTTGAACATGACACCCCCTATTCATCATTTAAAGCCGGTTTGGGAAATCCATTTGACTCTCATTCGATTTGATAACAATGTCTTTCCATGTGTCATCTTTGAGTCAATGCTTCCAAATCATTGGTCGTGTCGTTCATATGTTCAAGAGAAGTCCGTCTGAAACCTCTATTGAGTCGGCCATCTGCAATTATCCATTCACTCTGTGTCGGCCTTCCCTGTGTCTAAAGTCCAATTGCAAAATGATCTGTTTCACCTTCAAACTCTATTACTCATTTTGTGTCATTGATGGGGGATACATCAAGGCCCTCCTGTGATGAGTCTTATTCCATCGGCTTCAGCACATTATCCAGAATCAAGACTTAGAAATTATTTAGTACCTTGAAGCTTGCATGCCTCAATGGCAAGTTTCTCTCTTTCGACAGTGAGTTTACATCATTGACCCCTGATCGAAAGATTCTGTCAAATGTTCGACATCAACTCATTTATTCACAGTTGATGGATTATACTATGGTACCTTGAGAGTCATTGACATCAATGGTGATTTCCCTCGCACTTGTTAACAGTTACATCAATGACCGGTAATCAAATGGTTTCTACCATGTTCGACTTCAACACATATAATCACATGGTTAGATTCGTACTTTGGGCGACGAGATTGAAGACCCTGGATAGTATCTTAGTGATCCAGGTTGCGATGGAGTATGTATAATTTGCGATACATAGATCCACTGTGTATGTTTCATGGCTATGTCGTCTTGAGTCAAACTTTGTCGCATAGATCCACAATGTATTCAGGTGGCTATGCTATATTGTGACAACATGGATCCACAGTGTATGATTGGTGGCCATGTCCTTTGTTGATGATGTCATAAGTCTATGATCTGAGTATGGGAATGCCTACCTCAGAAATTGGTATACATGATATTCTGTTGATGCTTGGATGTTTGTAGGTTTCCGATTAGATGTGCTCTGGGTTCTTGACACACACATACCGTTTACAAAGTCTATTAACTATCATTGGTTCCACTCTCAGACTTTGGGGGGCATTCTATTATCCACAATTTTGGTTGTCATAATGATGTAATGATGATGAAAAATCAAGCTCTTCACTAGAACACTTTCCTGAAAAAAGTTACCTTTGTCTGCTTCCAGAAATCATACTTTTAAGGGAGGTTCGCAGGCTACCTATATATTTTCCTGCGAGAATGCTTGATTTTCCCAGGCTACATTAAGCTAGAGTGCAAGGGGTTCACACTGTACCTAACTATCAAGGTGCGATCATCTTCTAAAGGAAGGAAAAATATGAAGTTCTCGAGCCTTGTAGAAGGGAATCTTCTAGAAGGATGAGTTGGAATTCGAATGGTTATCTAAGTACTGGTTTTCCTGATATCTTGGGATCATTTCCTATCCAAGTAACTAATACATTCTCTCTTATAAATTAAGAGGAATGATCATGGAAAAGGTTAAGAAGCAAGATAGCAAGAGATTGATTGGGGAATCAGTGCAAGGTTGTATGAAGGACTGATGCTACAACAACTAGAGACACCAACAAGGTTACCAAAAGTGTTTGATTTTCTTCATGCATGAGCAAGTGTGTATGTCGGAACTAGGAGCCATCAAAAGGAGATATACAACATCAAGGCTCAGGTTGTAAGTCTTACTTTCTATCAATTTAATACAGTAATATGTCCCTTTCCCATAAAGATGATGTCACTTTATTACATAACTCCTTGATCATATGTATAGATTAGTTGTTGAATATATTGAATTGTCTTCACTTCGATTGGTTTGTACTCTTGTGGTCTTGAAGGTGCAAGAGAATTGGAGTGAAATTGGTACAACAGAGACCCAAGGAAGTGATCATAAGGTATGTACATGATTCTTGCCTCCTAGTTCCTTCAACAGTTAAAATCTAGGGAAAGTGTATTATTCTGTCCTGTTTTGTTCTAGATCCAGGTGGATCTAGGGAGATCGGTTTGTGTCCGCACTCACCGATTTATCTTGAAACACTTCCTACAGGTGTCATTGCTTACTTTTCAGAGTGTTGTTCCTCATCATAATTGTCCTCAGCTCTTATAAACACGTCCCCAAGGGAACTGTAGTCATCTTCACCAACATACCACTTCAGTTACTGTATTACACCTTTTTTGAGTTATATGATAAGAGCATGGGGCATGCCTACCTCGTCTGTACACAGTTTTATTTTTCTTACACCTTGTGAAAGGTTTGGGTCCTATAGATTACCCTCTACCCTCCAATTGGTCACTCTTGATATTCTCATTCTCGCTCTTTCTTACAATGGCATTCTCAGTAGAAGAAACATTGATGAATTTTGGCAAAATGTATGCTCCTAACCTCATCCATTAGGGGGCATCTGTTATCACTAAAATATCATCTGCACATGGTTACAGGAATCCAGCATCTCCAAATAGCTATTAGTTCAACCATGGACCAAAATTACCAAAAATGCATTCCCAAAAGGTCCAAAAATATACAACCAATTATAAAATTAGGATGCACTATGACTATACAGGGAGCGTGTGCACATGTGCCATCAAAAAATGCCAAAAAAGTGCACATGCTCCCGATGCGCGACGGTGGATGCAAATAACTATGCACACCTCAGAAAGGGGCATTTATGATGTTGGTTGGCCTCCCACCCACTTATGGTTCAGTTTCCAAGTCGATTTGACATCCAAATCTCAGCAGGATTTTTCTAGGTGGTTGGTCAAAGACCTAAAGGTGCCCTAAACAACCCCTTGTTCACACTAAAAGATGGCTGCATAATACCTCAAAGTTGTGCTATAAAAAGAGGCCATGGGTGCACTACATTTCAAGGAATTCATTTGTAAGGTTATGCTATTGTTATTCTCTTAGAGAATCCCCTTTTCTCATCAAGAGCATACTAGAACCATTCCATTTGAGCTATTCACATCACCTTTTGATTGAATTAGCTTGGGATTCTTTCACCATTTCTTTCAAGTTTTCAAGTTGTAAGAAGAGCTCAATTTTGGGGGTTCAAGAACCCTCCCTTGGGGGAAGAGAGGACCCAAAGTCTCCCTTTCACTTTGGTGTTTTATTTTCACTAATACAATATTTTCCATTGGTGACATGAGTCTTGTTTTCTTCTTGTTCTTATGTCCTTATGCACTATAGTTTAATTGTTTTTATCATTCCTAGTTTAATTCTTAGCTTAGTTTTTTTATTCTTTATTCTTCTAACCCTTTCCTTTACTGTTGTCT
The DNA here is from genome assembly GCA_009831015.1 of Picea engelmannii. NCBI lineage: Eukaryota > Viridiplantae > Streptophyta > Pinopsida > Pinales > Pinaceae > Picea > Picea engelmannii. The sequence goes on from WSFP011538444.1 coordinate 7,066, forward strand.
TGCCTAGATAACCCAAATAGGCTTGCAAGAATCTCTAATTTTCTCACTCAAGTGACAAAAGAGACACAACAATCCACCTGGATCAATCCTCCCTCCCTAGGAAGAAATGGTCTCCATTGCATTGATTTCCCAGGGGAGAGGAGAAAGTGATTGCTAAATCTAAATCTTTGTGAGTTGCTTGGCTTGTTGGTGACGTCGTGCTTCTTGGTTTGTGGAAGGATGTCAAGAACCTATTGTTGAATCCATTCAATCAGTCGGGCTACCTAAGATGACTGTGTTAAGAAGGAATTTTTTTCTTTGTTGCAATATTGTCAAGCTTCTTTTGTTGGATAGAAGGTGCTTGGTCTGAGATTGTAGTGGTTGCTGTATCCTTTTTTTCACCTTTTGAAAAAATTGTGAAGAAGTTGAATTTTGTAGTAAGAGATACTACCTTGCGGCATTATTTAGGTGGAACAATAGTTGTAACTAACTCTTGTATTCTGTAGAGATGACCCCCTAAAGAAATAATGACACTGCGGGGTCGAGACTCATAAACATCATGCTTCTTCCACATATATGGTTGGCTGAAGAGAACATCAAAGACATCTAGTGAGGAAACATCACATAATATCTCATCCTTGAAGGGATGGATGTTGTATGAAAATTGGCACTGTTGGATGACATAGAGATCTCGTCCCTGGCGAAGCCACCCGATGTTGTATGGCTATATGTGTGGTGTTGTTGACAATCCCAACTCTTTGATGACCTCTGCTTAGATGAGTTTCTTCTGGCTTCCACTATCAACAATAAAATGCAGCGAGTTCCCATTCACCCACATCTGGGAATGAAAATACTGCTCCCCCTCTTCAGGATATGTTGGTTCTTCTGGTTGAATTGTTGCGGTCATGACAATAGTAGTGGGGTCTACATAGATGATCTATCTTTTACCAGTATTTTCAGAATCAGATTCTAAATCAGGGTTCGGTTCCTCATCTTTGATCTCAGCCACCAATGACTGTTTTAAGCGAAATTCATCGATGTTGTTCCAGGGGTTTTTGTGTAAATCACACCATTTTCTGGTGTCCTTTTTCTTCCCATGACCCTTATTTTCCTATGGCTTGGACTGTTTTTTGGGAGGCTGTTTATTAGAGTCGTCTTTATCATACTTTGGATGTTGTATATTTGTAGAATCGAACTCCCATTTTTTTTTGTGCTTAAATTTCTTCTTGATTTTAACAACATATAGGTAAGAAGCACTGAGTGATGAGATCTCCAGAAAATCTATTTCAGTTTGGATGAATCTGTGTAGAGCCCCATGGTATTTTAAAACCAAATTTCATTCAGAGTCTTTAATACCAAACTTGGTGCGCAATGTATGGAAGGTATTGGTGAAATCTGGAACTTCATAGCCCCTCTCTTGTCACAGTGTGGTCTATCTCATATAATGGTCCTCATAGTTTCCAACAGGGTAATATTGTTCCTTTACCGTGTCCACAAAAAAATTCCAAGTGGGATCGATCCCATATATTCCAAACTCTTATGTAGAACTTTGATCCCACTAAGTTGTCCACCAATGTTTGACATGGCAGAGAGATTTAAGGAGTGCAAAGGTGATCTTTTTCCTTTTTTATAGCAATATTTGCCTCACCATTGCTATCTTGCACAGAGGGACTTTTTCCATTTCCCTATGCAGACTTATCATCCCTTTTTGATGAATCCAGAGCTAAAAATATACATTTTTCCACATATACGCTCCCTATCAGTTATACAAGATGCATATACGCTTGTTGCTCCACTACAACTCACTTATATTAGGATTTGTGCCAGAAAATGCAAAGTGAGGTCTGGTTTCCATGTCATGACAGAAGATCTCTGATCCTTGGCCTTCCATACTAGAAACATTCTGACTCACCCCTTCAATTGCATTTTGAAGGATATAAGAGCACAATTTTGAGCTATGGAAAAGAGGAGAAAGCATTCAACTTTGAGAGCAAAGTTACTCTAGAGAAATTACTTCATATTGAGTCTGCATCCCTTTGTCACTCAAGTCTAAACACAATGTTTAGCCCCCAAGCTCTTTCCCTATTGTTGAGAGGACCTCATTGCCACTTTCCTATGAGCTTTCCTTTGGTGGAGGATTGAAGTGGTGGAGACCCAGTTGGAAGGAACTTGGTTTCTTGGTTTTGAACTGTGTGGACACGAAATTATGTAATGTTGTCACTTCTGTTGATCAATTATTAATAGAAATACTCCTTTCCCATCATATTGGATCTTGCAAATATATTATTATTATCCATGGGAGTATTTGTAATGTTTATTAATGGATTATGCTATCTGATGTGCTAACCCCTTGTATATTATCACTATGTTCTTGCTCTGCTTGTTTGTCGAGAACTTCTTACAGGTATAAAGCTTTGGGTCAAAGTGCTCAACGGTGGAACATCATCAAATGTTGGATCGAGGTAGGCCTCTTCCTTGTATTGCACATTAGTTTATATAGCATATGTTGGAATTGAGTTGATTTCTATAGTCATACCTTTATTTTGTGGTTTACCCTTGGCCATAGAGTTTTTTTCCCTTGTAACATAAATGGAGACTCCAGTGGGGAGAGATCTTCCTTCTAAGGATTGAAGTACTTTTTCTTCTTACATTGCTCTTTTTCGTTTGTGTTTCTTGTCGTATCACTGCTTGACAGATTCTCTTCACTCTAAGTCTGAGTTTTCAACCTTTTTCCCTTTCCTGGCATTGTTTTAAACCATATACGTCCTTTTTCCCTTGATAGTCATGTATACACGCTTGTTGTCTCATTGCAAGAAGCATATATACGCTCTTTTCTCTTAAACAGTCGCGTATTTTTCCTTGTTATTTGGATTTTTTTCTTGGTTGCTTGGTGTTCTTCTCGAATTATTGCATTTATACACAGTAGAATTTATATATCAGGTTGCTCATCAGTCCATGCATTTTAGTTTTAGTATATTGAAAATACAAAAAATAGGCATTTTGCATTGGTTGGAATTTCCATATTGGAATATTTATCATTATCTTAGCACATTTAGTGAAAGGTTGCATTTTACTTCTGAATTGTAGAGTTGAAATTGAAGACCGTATTGTTCTTATTTAGCATATCATTCATTGAAAAATTAAAGATAGAATTTGCATTATATATTTATTGTCTTGCAAAGTCATAACACCATGAGTTTCACTTCCATAACTCTTTGAGTAACCATGGCCAATAAAATTTACTCTTTAAACTAAAATTGATTAGTCACGATTTCATTTTTTAGGGTGCACAAACTGGCCTAGGATTTAGTGCCTTGGAATAGGATCTTGTGAGTAAACTTCTCCAAGGTAATTAAATCAACATATGTGTCTGAGACAGGGAGTTGAAAATTCCATTGTATAATTGGTATTATTAGGAGGTTCCTCTCACATCGGAGTTAATCACAAGGTCGCACGAAGTTAGTTGAAGGGATAACCCCTGGATACTCACCTAGCATCAGAGATATTTCTCTGGATTTATTCGTATTTGGGGATCTTGCTAGTAACCATACCTCCGTGAGAGGCAGTGCTTTCAAGATTTTGGGCTTTACTACCCTGCCCATATGGTGATCCAGACTTACGACTGCTCGCCTGTGCATCAGTTATACAGTCGTTTATTAGTTATTTGACTTAGTTATTTCATAGGTTACTTGCAGGGGTTATTCTTCTTGTATCCTAAGTCAATTAGGGGTCAGACAACACACAACCTTTATGGAGGATTACCTCTCTATGGGGATCTGACTGACTAGTTGTTAATCCTACGAGGGCCCTTATAACAGATTATGTTACCTCCAAACTGTAGCAGGGAGTCTCAGGTCCCTCTTGGATGATACATGTTACACATCAAAATTACTCACTTTGATAGTGTCGCAAGTGTCGTCATTACAAGTGTTGCAAGTGTCACATTTTTCTCACAAGGTTGCAAGTGTCGTATGTTGCTCACGAGTGTCACAAGAAAGCATGTTGCCATGATGCCAGTGTCGTGCCCATAAAGACATGAGAAAGACACTTGAAACACCTCAAACATCTGATTTGGGAGAGGAGAAATGAGTCAACGGGCTTGCAAACCTTTTGCCATCTGAAAGCACCTCAAAAACTGAGTTTTGGAGAGGAGCGCTCCCCCTTACACTATCTCGGAGCGCCGACGCTCCTCATACACTGTCAGGGAGCGTTATAACACTTCCAGGCCCTTTTGGGGGAGCGTTATAGATTTTGAGAGCGCTGGCGCCCCCTAAAGCTTACTCAGGGGCGCTATAACGCTCTGATGGCCCCTTTGAGGGAGCGATACCTATTCTGGGCGGTTGTTAAACTGTTGAGATGAATGGGGGAAGCTTCTTTTCATTCTTGGAAGGCAGTTGAGCTCGAATCCCTAATCAAACCATGATCTTAGGGTAGGTCCTCAACTGAAGGAGGAAAATCCTCACCTTCCCCAAAGATATCTCAAGATTGTTGAGCCTCTCCAAGGCTATATAAGAAAGCTTTCTAATGGTGAATAGAGGAGGCAAATTAGAGAATGTCAAACTTATGATCTCATAAGTGAGACAGGGCTGCAAATTGGAGAATGATGTCAAACCTATGATCTCATAGAAGAAGAATTACATATGTGAAACTTATGATCTTGGAGGAAATTTGCAGTCAGCTAGAGAAGAGCCATCAGTGCAGCTG
>WSFP011538445.1:0-11748 GCA_009831015.1 Picea engelmannii
AAGAAGTCTCATATAATGATGTATCTTTCGGATTCAAGACGAAGCCTTCTCCTTTGATGAGTGTCTAAGTTGTCTGGACATCTTTGGTTTTGTAAATAGTAAATTAAATTCTTATACTAGGGATGTTCAGATACAGGGAGTATTTGGTTATCAATGTAAAAGAGAGCTAATAGGGAACTATCCTCTTCATCAATTTCTTCACTATTCTCAGCATGTTGAGCTCAGTGAAGGGTTAAGTCACGTCCCTTGATAGTGGTAGAAGTCATGATATTCAAATCATGCTCTTGGATCTTGGCAAGACAATGTGCAAACTTCCCTGAAAGATAAGTCTATGAGAGAAAAAACTTGACAGCAGGTAAAGGGACCTTTACCAACGTACACTTACCTAAGATGAAGTGGTGAAACTTCCCAACAGCGTTAACAAGAGCAAAAGTATGTTTCTCAATAAAAAAATATTTAAATTCATCATCAGACAAACTTTGACTCATGTAAGCCACTAGTTTTTCATTACCTTGGTCATCATTTTGCATGAGGACAGCAGAAACTAATTCCTCAGTGGCAGTAGTATATATCGTGAATTCCTTCTCAAAATCTGGCTTCGCCAAAACCGATGCGGAGCTGATTGCTTTCTTGATTCCTACAAAGGCATTTTCGACATCATTTGTCCAAGAAAAAGAACGATCTTTCTTAAGCAGATTATGAATTGGTTTGACCATCACATCAAAATCTAGAACAAAGCTACGGACAAAGTTAATAACCCCCATAAAAGCTTGAACCTCCTTCTTGGAAGTGGGAGCAGGCAGATTAAGGATGGCAGCAATCCTTTCGGGATCAATGCTTATTCCTGAATCAAAAACAATGTGTCCAAGGATCTTGCCCTCGATAACATCGAAAATGGACTTAGAAGGATTTAGAGAGATGCCAAATTTCCTACATCACATGAGAACTCTTTTTAGATGACCAAAATGATCTGATCGGATTTTAGAGTACATCGTTAAGTCATCAAGGTAGATCTGAATGATCTTACCGATCAAATCGTCCAAAGCTATTTGCATAGCTCTTTGAAAATTGGTACCTGCATTAGATCATCCAAAACGCATACGTTCATAAGCAAGGGTACCCCAACGAGTAATAAAGATGGTTTTATACTTATCTGCCCTTTTTACCTTGATTTTATTGTAACCAGAAAAACCGTCAAGTAAGGACATCATTTGTGACCCTGCAACTTGCTGCAAAATCATTTCCATGTTAGGGCGAGGAAAGTGATCTTTTATACTAGCCCAATTTAATGCGTGAAAATAAATGCATAATCTGATCTAACTGGTTGTTTTCCGAACAAAAACCAATTTGGAAACTCATTCATAATACTTGACCGGAAAGATGATTCTAGCCTTCAAGAGTTTTTCCAACTTCTTTCGAATAGTTCCTTCCAATGCAGGGTTGATAGGTCTTTGTTTTTGCCTAACTGGTTTTATGCCTTCCTTAATGGGAACGGCATGTTGTATAAGACCAGGATCAAAACCACGAAGATCCTCATAAGACCAAGCAAAAACATCTTGAAATTCATGAAGTATCTCGAAAAAATTCATTTTCTCTTCATCATAACATTGGGCACCTATTTTAACATTTTTTGGAGACTCGGGTGTCCCAATGTTCAAGGAGATGGTTTCACCCACCTTCCTTTTCGACTCCTCTTCTTTCTATTTCTCTTTATTGCCTACATCACTCAATGAAAATGAACTCTCTAGAGGAGTCAAGTCTTTAGGAATCTTGTTATCTTCTATGGATATGATTTCCTTGGGCTTATAGGGTTCATTTTGAATGAAGACACATATGCTATCATCGCTAGGGAAGACCTACCAAGATTCTATATTGTTGGGAATATGTGGACAATATAGATATTGAAAAGTACAATCATGTCTATGTGGCAGAAGTTATCGATTAGGAGAGGCTGCAAAAAAAGCTAATCGATCATCCATTGAGTTCAATTCCCTCTTAATATCAGTGATGTTGAAAGATAATAGGTTCAAGATAAGTGCCCAAACAATTTGGGTGTATCGTTTCATCAACTTGTTTCTAGGAGATTATATCTTATGTACAAGGTTTACAACAAGCTCGAAATCTCCAAAAATTGAAAGGTGACCACAGCCAATCTTATAGGTGTTTTCAATGCCTAATAATAAAGCTTTGAATTCAGTGACATTATTTGTGCAAGAAAACTCCATATGTAAGAAAAGTTATGAATTTTCCCCACAGGAGAGTACAAGATTATGCCAGCTCAGTTACCTTCACTAAAGCACGAACCATCAAAGTGCATGTGCCACATACCATCATCTAAATCAATCTATTCCAAGGGGATATTATCTTCCTCAGAAAAAATGGAATACACCCCTAGGTCCTCTTCTATATAGTTCACATTAGGTTGTGGAACACTTTCTATGTAAGGTGAAATCCTTCCCTCTCTAAGGACGATAATGTTTTTTCCATTCCGAGGAATGGATAAGTGTGTCTCGTCGAGTGAGAGGTATCCACCCGTCAAAGCTTGCCAATCTCTTCCCAAGATGATTGAGTAATTTCTTACTGGCATGTCAATTACCTGAATGCTAAGGGTTGTCCTTATTTCAGGGTGTCCGCACAAAACTAAGGTCACATCTTTAATCTCACCTATGGTTGTTTGTTGTAGACTATTATAAGAGAGCATGATCCTAGCATTTTCATTTGTACAAGACAAGCCTATCACTTCTATAATAATATTCGACATCACACTTGGGCCCGAACCTCCATCCATGAGGCAACAATGGGCTATCTTATCCATAATTTTTACAGAAATATAAAAAGGGGTTTTTTTTACAGGGTGTCTAAAGTTATGTACACCTACTTTATTTACAGATGAATCCTCTTCATTCACCTCTTCAAAGAGGTTGGATACAACATAATATTTTCCTTCCATAAATTGTTTTAGATGCCTCTGTTGTTCAGGGACGACAACCATGTCCAGGAGGGTGGCATCTGCTTTGATGTTGGCCAACTAATTCAAAATATTATATTTGGAAGAGGGGAGAGGGGAAGTTGTTCCTTGACTATCAGGAACCTTAGGAACATGAACCGTAGTAGCTGGTGATGATGAGCTTGGGCTAGAAGAATTGCAGAGAGGATCATATTTTCCTTTGGGAGCGTAGGATTTGTTCCTAGTATTGACGATCATGACATCTTCTGGCTCTGCAAAATCTTGGACAACAATGGTATTTTCTATTCTTTTACCAAAGATATTATCTTTGGCGCTCTTCCTTACCTCACATGTGGCTTCCTTGTGGTGTTCCTCACAAAATTTACACCAACTTCGAGGCAAGACAGCTTTAGGCTTAAAGTTATTTTCAATTCAATTTCCAAAGGGGAGTGAAGAAGAGGATGAAACTCTAGGGGTTAGAGGGGAGACATTTCCCTTTTTCTCATACGCTATCATATAATTATTCATATCTTGTACTAGTTATAAGAGGGAGGACATGTATGTTTGTTTAACCGATTCTCCTTGGGAAGACTTGTTCTTTCGAATCGTTCTTCATACTCTAAGCAAGTATGTAGAGCGGAACCGAGGTCATCAATGGATTTTTCCTCAAGCCTATGACAATAGGGGGAAGGTAATGCATTGTAGTAATGCATGAAAGAGGATTGGTTCTGAGGTCAAATGAGTTCAGGGATTTGATTGTATAAATTAGTAAAATGCAAGTTGAAGGACTTGATGGTCTCACTATCCTTATAGGCGATGTTATTGTACTTCCATAACTGCTCAACTGGGATTTTAGATTTCCCATAGGTGGACCTGAACCAATGAACTAACTCCTCCCAAGTAGACAAAATCTTAGGAGGAAGGTCAAAGAAATCGGCCGAAGCCTTTCCTTCCAAGGAATTGACGAATAAGTGCATGCAAGTATTGTTGTCATTTTCTCCTATGTTGTGACAAACATTAGAAAATTCCATTAGGTGTTCATTTGTAGTGACAATGTTATTTCCCAAAAACCTAGGGAGATGCTCTTTGAATTTAGGAAGTGGACGAGTAGCATATGCTAGGTTAAGAGGAGAGGACACATGCCACAGTGTGGTTGTGGTGTCTTCTTCAAACTGAAAAATCCCATACTTTTTAATGACTTTGGTGGGATTTGTGGTAGATTGGACAGGGATATGGTGGCTATATAAGCTACCAATCACTGACGAAGCTGAATATTGAGAGGCAGAAGCACTTCCAGTGCCACTAGAGCCACCACTAGATGCCATCTTGTGGATGATAGGTGAGGGAGAGAAAGAAGAACTGGATGAATCAGACAAAGTTCTCCTTATAGCACTTTATTGGGTTGATAACACAATGTTCCTTATTCCTATTTCAGAAATATGATTAATTTCAGGTGAGAAGCCTCTTCTTCTTCTAGAAACACGACAGTCTAAGGACATGAAAGTAAGGCCAAAACTGAAGGAACAAGAAGGTTACTTTTGATTTCTAAGTTGTCTACGTCTAGCTTCCCAATGTTCTTGGGCACTAATATCTCGTTCAACTACTGCCCATGAATGATTAAGCTCATCACGAGTATTTTCAGTGTCTAAAATGGTGTTGAACAAATTCAAAGCAATGTTGGTCTGATCTTGAAGACCAGGCTCAATATTGGGCTGCCTTGCAACATGCACAGTCATTAAGAAATAAAATAGTCAAAGAATCAATATCAGAAAAAAAAAATGTATTCAATGCTAATCAAGCATAAAAATTAACTAGATAGATATTGAAGATCTCCAAAGTATGGTCGCCAAATAAATGTTGAGGAAAAGATATGAAATGATCTTACTGAAACATTTTTAGATCCTTCTTGGCTAAAGAAAGATAGACGGGAATATCACCCTATGTTTATAGCCATCAAAATTGATATCGTAATTCACAAGTATTGTTTACAAGTGCTTAGGCTGTTTTTTTTATAATTAAAAGCTTGCTGGAAAAATCATTATTTATGTAATTTTTTGAACATATCAGATGTTGAAATAAATATAGAGACACAAGTAAAGACACCAAGTCAATAATCAAAACAGATGAGACATAAAGAAATCCTTCATTTCATTCAAATTCATCAAAGAATCATTCTCTTTACAAAATTTCCTAAGGAATTTTTGGACCAAAGTCAAACTTAGACGTCCCTGATGAAACATACAAAAGGACTTCTGACAGAAAATAAAAAACTGAACCTTAAAATATGGATCAACTTGCCACAGATTGTTTCTCACTCGACTCTGCACAATAGCCTTTGTCAGTCATGAAATCTAATTCACCAACAGACAAGTCTACACAGACTATCAAAGATAGATCAACACCTCTGAAAAACAAGTGTCTGAATGATGTAATTCAACCCTTAATCTTGTTGTTTACAATAGGACCCTGCTATCATAAAAAAAAAATAGGATTCTAATAAATTAAGGAATGAATGAAAACTAAATTGTCTCAATAAAAACTCAAAGATCAAACCTTAGTATGCTTCTCCTTCTATTCTCCTCTTGTTCCTCCCTTTCCTTTTTCTTTTAAGAAAATTAGAATTGGTTGAAGTAGTTGAACTACTTCTTTAGTTAAGTTAACTAAAAACTCAACCACTTATTAGTTAAGGGGGAAAAGTCATAAATCCTAATAAGGGTTTTTAAATAAATAATAACTAGTAGGTGGGACCCCTTGTGGCTCCCTTTAGCTTTTAACAATCAGAACACAACTAGTTAATTAAACAAAACATCTCTCCTTATGACTCTTATCATCACTTTCATATTTGACAATTTATCTTAATAATATTTGAAATTATTTCCAAAATATATTACTCATATATCCAAAAATAGTATTTTGTCCAAAATTTCAGAAGTCAACTGTTCTCAACAATTAATAAATAAAAAACTTAAAATCCATATTTCCCACTTTGGGAGGCAATCCTTCCCTTGTTGTTGTTGTCACCTTTTGATCTCTCTGAATTTTCCTTAGGTTGTGTTGAGCCTTTAGGACTAATCTCATTGATCACATGAGAGCAATCATCTCTCAAATGCATGTGGGAGGACATAGATTTATCAGAGCCATTGTAGGGTGAGGAAGGGGCAGCAATGGCATTTCCTTTGTCAGGGGCATGGTGGACCTCGGTTTTCAACCTTTTTCTTGCATGGGAAGACTAAACTAGTGAGTGGACAGGGGCATCTTGGAAAATTTGATTGATAAGTGGGGGAGTAGGTAAAGACAAGTTAGGTCAGCCATGATGTTGGGAGACTGTCAAGTGGACAATCTCTTTCCACCCATCGTTTTTGTGAACTTCAGGATGCAATGAGACATGAGGAGGCATGGGGATACCAGGGACCTATGGGGATTGGAAAGGAGGCCTTTCGGGCCTAGGTTGGACCACTCCTTGCCCAATCCAGTTAAAAAACCCAGCTCGAAATAGCTAGCCTAACTCTTGCCAGTCTGCATCAAAGTGTATAGAGAATCTTCACCTTCGAGGGCCCCTGTTCCAATTACCTCATCCTCGGTTACCTCTTCCATGGCTACCTCTGTTGAAAAATCTCATCCCTGTATGCATAATTGATTAGAAAATAGTTTCTTTAATAACCATACATGACAACTCTTTTAAATATGAAATAAAATTTGGCTCAGCAACATATCAGACTCATGCAATCCAATCCATACAAATTGTTTAATAGTTGTCAATGAGAAGGGGGCGAACAAAGGTTCTAGGATATGCGAGGGGTTTTTATTGAGCGAAAAATGTTTAAATGAGGGGGAAAATATCATGATTATTTCTCATAGACAACAACAATCAACTGTAAACTAAAGAATATATCGTTGTAATCAATCCCTCCAATCTTAAATTGTCATAATACAAAGTTTCCCTTAACTGTAATTAAATTTTAGGAACAGGGAGTGGATAATGAATACTGGAAGGCAAGGGGATTGTAATTATCGAAAAGTGAAATAATGGTAGGGGAAAAGAGCGAATACTGTTCGAAAAATTCATCAAGTAATCCATAAAACAATTATGTATTCAAAACCACTATCCCAACACCAATTAACAATTACTGTGGTCAATTTAATCATTACTGTGCGTTAAACTTGTTCAATGTCTACATTTAAATCTTTAACACTTTTAATTAACACAGTGTCAACATATTCAAAATCAACATGACCTTCTAACATCATGTGTAAATAATTCAGTTTCCTCTCACTTCTTCCATTTAATATTTAAAACAAATTCCAATGAACATACAGTCGTTTGTTTCAACTATGTTCAGCATCAAAACCATCAACCAATGTCCATAAATTATTTCCTCAAATGAAACACGGACACAAGTTCTTATAAAAACGTGCCCAATTCCATTCCTCTAACCAATTTAACAATTAAATTGCAATGGAGCCATACTATTATAAAAATCGTTCCCATCTATGATGGTGCAATCAAACGATACGATGCACGATATCCATAAAACATACACAGCAAACAACCAAGTCTCTGACATCAAATTTCCAATTTGTAACGATCCTGATTGGGACATATTAAACAGACAAAAACCACCAAAACAATTTATACCCTGCTGTAGAAAACATACAGACCAACTCATAATGCAAAGAAGCATTTCTATGACTATACATATCAAACCATAAAATAATGTTGAATTAACAATCCAACTGTTTCAACGCAAAGAGCCAACAACTGTATGCCCATTTCAATTCTTCAAATCAACCAATTAAACCATGTTGAGCCATCGATTCAACTATTATGATCAATAATGCAGTGACTAAATACCAATAATCAAAACCATTGTCAACGATATTCCATAAACTCTGTAATTAACCCGATCAACAGAGACGAGCCAATAATCAAAAACATTGTCAATACTACCCAACAACTATAACAATCAACTAGATAACCGACAGAGTGTGACTGTTGAGTTAATCAAAATCGGGCTCGCTACCAATGAATACAAGAAAATAGTCAATGGTTCATTCAATCATCGAAACACAAGGAGACTCGATTCGACCATATCAACAACAGGTGAGAACCCTTCGAAACAACACGGTGGACACACAGGCCATATAACCATTAAATTTTATGACAGGGTGACAGTTCACACCAAGTAGGAGAGGCTCTGAACAAAGGAGGAGAGGCTCCTTACTTTCCAGTAATAACCCCGAGAACATGTGGGGCATAACCCTCATGGTTTTCTCCCAAAAAAAAAATGAATAATGCTGATAGAAATGCAAAGCCCGAGTAATAGCAACCAACCCTAAAGCAAGTGTCTTGGCATAATATCCACCATAACCAACTGTACAGATACCAATAACATAAAATGAGCCCACGACCAGGTGGAGAACGATATGCAGTGACCCAAAGGTGGTTCGAATCAAACACAACAACCCCATAACAACAATATGACTGGGTATGGTTACAAGGACTCCGAGGAGACAGCCACCAAGTCCAGATGGAATGAAACCCTCCAACAAAAACCCATAGAGACAACATAGAGCCTCCACGACTTCCACCACATAGAGCAGTTAATGAAATTACGATTTCAACCATCAAATTTTCCATTTTCAACAGATAACACAACAACCATTCCATAAAAACATCATGAGTTTACACAGTTTCTAGCCTCAAGAAAAGCACAGACCAATACATCACTGAGCCAACATCTATTTCATAAACAGAGTGAGTTCATGGATGGCGAAAAAAACATACCTATAACCAAATAGCCTTAAAAATGCGAGCTTGGTCGAGCAGTTCCTTTCTCGCCTGAATATCGGAGCTTAACCACAGTGAAAAACAATTGAACAATAGCCAAGCTAGGGTGACGGCCAGTGGGGAAAGTATGGAGTGACGTGTAGTAAATGCATGTTGCTTCCATCCTCTTCCTCATTCAATTACGTAGTACACACCAGCCAGTCATCAATTAATCCATGCATCGAAACTAACATACATTGCTTGCCCAATGCGCCACCCGATATCATATTAACCATTGACAAACATGCCATGATGTATATCAAATTCTCCTTCATATAACTCAATAACATCATATAACCACTAACATTGCTAGTTAGGATTAACATCAACCTTTTTAAATTTCAAATGCATATAATATAGTATAGCATAGTTTAGTTCCTCTTTCTTGGATTTTTTCATATTGTTTTTATCTCTTGTTATGACTAACATGTGTCTTATGCAGGTGTAACATGTAGTAAATCATGGCACCAATATCATTGTAATAATAGTTAACATAAGCCATCATGACATGGAATTTAGAGTCTAGAGCAACATAACCAACACATAACATGCATTATCCATCTGCCATTTGTCGCAAATAGAACCAGTATTTTATCATCAATCATGTATAACTTTGTAAGCATCATTGAACAACAGCATGAAATGTATAACCAAGCTATCTATGATCTTCCAATCTACAAGGGGGTCCCAACTACTAGTATTATATATATCATTAGCTTATAAATAATAGGTTTTAGCAATACTTTGTAGGCGAAATCCTCTTTGCGATTTTTATCGTCAACAATCTATTTTCTCCAGACGATGATTGAAATGAATAGTTGGAAGGGATAATATAACCCTCCACAAATATTTCTTTAATGCACATTAATGGGATATCTCCTCGATCATTTATCTCATTCATGACAATCTTTATGATTCCTGCATGACGAGTTGTTAGCATTAAAGATTACTAATTGCATATTTAGAAAGAAGTATGAAGGTAGCAGGGGAGGGGAAGAGAAAATAAGGAATGGCTAATTATCAAAAGTGGTCGGTCAAGCTTCAAAATAGGGTTACAATGTATAACCAAGAGAGGTGAGGGCACGACAATCAAATTGTATGTCTCAGAAGTTTTGAGTGCAAAACGCGTAACACAGAAGAGGGCATCATGGGGCAGTCCAGTGGTCAATTTATATATCGCGGAACTCTAGGTACTATTTGCAGGTCACGAAACATTGGAAACACAATCGTGAGCTAGCCTATCCGGGAACCTGCAATCGAAAAAGTGGCTAAGTATGGAATAGGTAAATGGTAGGTCGGACTCATTTTCGCTAATATATTGAAATTTGTAATAGATATCCCATTACCTGGCAAGATTTTTTTTGCATGTTTCTGGACAAGTTGTGTAGTGATAGTCAATGTGGTTGTCTCCTCGAGCCTTTTTTCTTATTAATGATGATCTTTATGGTTGTTGCATGATGAACTATTAGCATTAAACCTTAGTTGTTACATACTTGGAAAGAAGTGTGAAGATGGCAGGCATAGGAAACAATGACTAGGAATTTTAGATTTCGTGAACCTGCCAACCCGAGGATCCGCGAAAGAGATTCCAAGATATTGCCAAGTATGGAAAGCGGTCGGACGAGATTCAAACTAGGGTGACAAGGGTTCCCCAGGAGACGTGATGCCCCGACGGTCAAATTGTATGTCTCAGAACTTTTGAGGGAAAAATGTATAACACAGAAGAGTGGATGATGTGGGAGTTCGGCAATCAATTTGTATATCGCAGAGGTTTGGGAGATCTCCTCGAGACTTTTTCTCATTAATGGAAATCTTTACAGTTCCTGCATGATGACCTGCTAGCATTAAAGATTACTAATTGCATATTTAGAAAGAAGTATGAAGGTAGCAAGGACGAGGAAGAGCAATTAAGGAATGGCTAATTATCGAAAGCTGTCGGTCGGGATTCAAAATAGGGTTACAAGGTATAACCAACAGAGGTGAGGGCCCGACGGTCAAATTGCATGTCTTGGAAGTCTTGAGTGAAAAATGCATAACACGAAAGAGGGCATGATGGGGCAGTCCAACGATCAATTTGTATATCGCGGAACTTCAAGTTCTGTTTGCAAGTCGCGAAACATTGGAAGTGCAATCTTGAGCCCGCCTGTCCGGGAACCCGCAATCGAAAAAGTGGCCAAGTATGGAATAGGGAAACGATAGGTCAGAGTCGTTTTTGCTAATATATTGAAATTTGTAATAGATATCCCATTACCTAGCAAGATCTTTTCTGCATGTTTCTGGGCAAGTTGTGTAGGGATAGTCAATGTGACTATCTCCTTGAGCCTTTTGCTTATTAATGAAGATATTTACGGTTGTTTCATGATGAATTGTTAGCATTAAATCTTAGTTGTTGAATATTTGGAAATAAGTGCGAAGGTGGCAAGCACAGGAAATAGTGACTAGGAATTGGAGATTTCATGAACCCGCCAACTCGAGGATCCGCGAAAGAGATTCCAAGAAATGGCCAAGTATGGAAAGTGGTCGGACGGGCTTCAAAATAGGGTGACAAGGGTTCCCTAGGAGACGTGAGGCCCCAACGGTCAAATTGTATGGCTCGGAACTTTTGAGTGAAAAATGTGTAACACGGAAGAGGGGATCATGTTGGAGTCCAACAGTCAATTTGTATATCGCGGAGGTTCGGGTGATGTTTGTAGGTCACAGAACAATGGAAGTGCAATCTAGAGCCCGCTTTATCGAGAATCGGTGATCGAAAAAGTGGCTACGTATGGAATGGGGAAGCGGTCGGTTGGAGCCGTGATATAAAAACATGAGTAGAAATGTGAACCCGTGAGTCCGCCAACCCATGCAATTAGACATTCTCGTAAAAACGATTAAGTAACCAGAAAGAGAAAGTAGAGGGGAAAAAGAAAGGGGAATTCGGTTAAGTATAGAAGAGGGAAAAGAAGGGGATAAAAGAGAGTGGGAAAATAGAAAA